>APFE030791701.1:0-11671 GCA_000404065.3 Pinus taeda
ATTTATTAGTAGAAGGTGGGTTTTCATTATATTACTATGATCTCAATAACAAATTTCCTTGCCTACCTTTTAATTTCATTCCTTGTACAACCCAGAACAATTATAGATGTATTATTCAATTTGAAATAAATATTTGGAAAAGAGATTTGGCTATCATCTATAATTGCAACCCACTATGATGCCAATTTTATAGAATGCTAATAACCAAGAACATCTTGAAGAGGAAGCATATATATAATAGCTAGATCAATCACCTATTAAATTCCACTATGTTTGGATTCACCAATTTAGAATTTGTGAACTAGTAAAGATAGGTGATTGTTGTGGCCATTAGGGTGTAAAGGATCTATGATGAACACTTCAATGAATCTTAACCTAAAATAGGGAATCACCACAAATTTATAAATCATTTTATGCTTATTACAAGATATATAAACACTCATGATCGACGAGGTGTAAGGTGATTGGGGAATAGGTTAAGCATAATCAATAAGATCGCATGATACAAAAACACATAAAATCGAAAGGAGCTTCTATATAGAGGAGATAACCTTAGGCATTGAAAATAATTAACCCTAGTGAATGAATACAAATGAGAGGAGTGTTTTATATATATGAATCCTTTAGGGACGTGTGCTAAGAACAAGAGGTTGAGATGTAAATCATAGCCAGAATATCCAAATAAAGTTAAGTATAATAAATTGATTAGTTACAAATGTGTGATGTAAATAAATCCTTCATTACACCAACTCAATAGGCTAGCACGTGGCATTAAGTGATGATTAACCACATAATCTACAAACCCACCCTTAAGTTGAATGATGGTATTGAATGAGGAATTATATTGATAATTTGATATTATAATATGCATCCATAGATAATCATAATAGCCCAACTTAATGTTGATCAAACACTCATTGAAATACATATTATAGTCAAATAAAACCTTTGATATCTTTATTATCATTGATCGCATAAATAATATTTTTTTGATTTATCAAATTGGTGGTTTTCAAGAGTAGGAGAGAAAACTAAAATGATCCTAAGATGTAGGTGGCTCTAAATGATGTGTTGAAGGCCATACATGGAAATTGACAACATAAATAAGAGTAAAAATAACTCATTGAGATCAAGATAATAATAACGTAGTAAAATGATATTCATCATCATCCATTAACTACATATTCATGTTAAAAACGTATCATTAATGATATGTACATAATTAGATGAAGCATCACTAGGATGCACATATGGTAAAGGATTATTAATAGTGATGACACCTCCAGTAATGGAACATTAAGAGAAGCATTTGTATGAGAAGTAAAAGAAAATAATGATGTAATCCTATTAATCTCATTATAATTTCTAGTAGCTATAGACAAACAACTAACTACACATATGGGTGAATCAACATCATATGGAAATGATAGGAGTTCTACTACAATTATCTAGGAAACATCATGTAGTGACCTAGTAAGAGAATGAGAGGCATGATCCCTACATACATTCCAAGAACCATCATTGGAATCATGATTTGGAAAGAAGTAATGGAAGAGATGTTAGCAAACCATGAAGAAAAGGTTCATAAAAAATAACATCCCAGAATTTAGTCCACTTGTAAGAGGCGGGGTTTGTAGCCGATGAATACCAACCTAAATATCTCATTATAGGTAACAAAAGTGAAGAAAACTTTTATTATAAAAGAATAAATAATTAAATCAAAGAGAAAAATGATAGAGAGTAAATTATGAAAAAATTCAAAGCCTTACAAGGAGCACATTGTACATGTGATATATCTTTCCTCTTATGTGGTGCATGGAATCTAAAGACCTATGAGTGTTTGATACACAACATAGTGAATTCCCATGTAACCACTCATAAGTATCCTTCTTAAGGACCACTCAATCACTCCATTTTATTTATCGAAGACTCCACCTAATATCATTTCCAATAGATTCATCTATCCCAACAATTTAAATACCCTTAATCTTCTAATGCATTGATTTTTAAGAAAAGAATGGAATTCTTAAAATTTTCCAAACTTCACATGTTATAGATTTAATGACATATATTCATAAAATAAAAGAAAAATAATTAAGAAATGTAATCATGTGGATGTGATTAGGTGAGATGGGGCTTGTGGCTTTGGTCGACCTACTATCCCATGGGTGTTTGAACACTTAGGTATAAGGTTTGATTTTGGAACTAAAATCAATTTTGCATTTGAAGGTGCTTCTTGTAGTATGGTAAATAAAAATTACCTGTCTAAGGTAACGCTTGGTTCAAAATTAACACCTTTTCCTAGAGTTGTGAACATGACCATGCTATTCTAGTCACCTAAAATCCTAGTCGACAAGTCTACTAGGAGCTCCTATTCAAAGGTTGATCTAGCAATTTTTTCTTCTTTGAAGCTCACTTATGGAGGAAGTAGACCTAGTGGATTTCAAACTAGTGGGTATCCACACCTGATTTCAAGGGTATGAGGCAAAAAAATGGAAGCTCAAAATAATTTCAAACCCAAACCTTACTCCACATAAATCCCAAGTGCTCATGGGGGTCCACCTAGAGGATTGGTAGAAGAGTGAACTTGTGTGGCCTTACCAAGGTTGGAAACACATGAGGAGATGAGCCTAGTATTGGAAGTGTGGAGCTAGGGATTCACAACAATGCCTTCAAGTATCTTAGAGGCACTCTTTTCACCATGGCCCAAAACTATCCCATTCATTAGAGAAATTTTGAGTTGTAAAATAGGCCTCCTAAGGAATATTATAAAATAACAGTGGAAATAATAAAATAAGATTAGATTACATCATCAAATTTTAGAGGGAAAAAAGATAAAACTACTTCTTCAACTCGTATTTTCAACTTATGTTTTGACTCAAATTTTTAGTGGGAGCACTTGTTGGATGCAAAATTTAATTCACCATCCAAGGAGTATCCATGTTGCATACTTTCAATGGACCTTGATACATGAACAAACGTGATTGCAAACACATTTTTCATGTATTTCTCATTTTTCATGTCGCAGGGTCCATCAAAAGTATGCAACATGGGAACTCCTTAGATTAGGAATCAAATTATGCATTCAATGAGTGCTCCTACTCAAAATTTGAGCAAAATTATAGGGAGATGAGTTTAAAATACACGCTGAAAAAGTATTTTTTTTATTTTTTAATATTTTTACTTTTTTACTCTAAAAATGGTGAATCATCCACCATGGTTGACATCTTGATCTTGAATCCTATTGGTTCTTATAAATTTACTTTTTTTTGTACATTTTAGTTTTGAGGCCTATTTTTGACCTCAAAATTTCTCTAATGCAGTGAACCAACAAGTACAAACATACTAGCTTGTATTGATTTTTTTGTGGATACAGGAATCTGTGAAGGTTTTCTCCAATCAGGGGTCTCATTGACCTCTGTCATTCCTAAGGCATCATCCCCTCAGCTCTCAGCATCAATCATACTAAGATAATTACTAGATAATAATCTCAGGGAAACCATGCTCTAATATTAGTAGAAACTTGGAGCTCTGTAGAAAAGAGGGGGAAAGGTATTAAGCGAAAGAAAGAAGAAGAATTTTACCAAAAAGGATGGCAAGGCCATTACCTTCATTATTTATAGGCAAGAACATTCCAATGCAAAATGTTGAAACGATGTGAAAATACCTTGGTTAGGCGACCTAGAGATAGGAAGTTTAGTTTTTCCTTCATTAAGTCTTGGGTTGAAAATGAAATCTCAACTGTGCCAAGAGCCTTCCGAAGGTGGAGCTATTAACAAGGGGTTGGATTCACTTGATGTTCACATAAGAGGGCGATGCCAGGAAAATAGTTTGGAGGTATGTTAGAAATTGTAGCAAGAAAGGCTCAATTTGACTTGTGCCTTAATCAAATTGAGTAACTCGATTTTCCACATCAGTAGGATGACTTGGATTGTAGTTAACTTGTGCGACATGGCCTTGTCTCCTAGTTAGATTGGTAAATTCAAGTTATATGCCTGGGGTAGAGTTGTGCATGTAGTGATTGCTAAAATTTAGCAATCTAGTTCATTTATTTTCAGTTGAACTCAATTAATTGAGCTTAAGTAATTAATTGAGTCAGTTACAGGCTTGTTGAGTAGTAGAAATGTTTTTAACTTAGTGATCTCTTAGTTAATCTAGTCAATCAACTAAAAATAACTGAGATGTGCATGAAATTGGAATTGCCTAGCTAGAGTAGAGGAAAAGGCACATTTTAATTATCAATTATATAATAGTTGAGTGTACATGCTTGGCATCGAGGTAGGTGATCAATTCATTGGGATTTGTGAAAGGAAATATGGAATTACCATGTTATTTAGGAGCCTAATTTCTCCTGAATTAAGCAAGGAAATAGGAGTAATTTAGGGCCTTGAATTGGCTAAGTGTTGGCTAGAGAAGGATAGTTAGTAGGAGAATATGTTTAGCATGTAGGGTGTGCTTCAAGAATGAAGAAAGACATTGTAATAGTTTCTCATTCTCATTTGATTAGTGAAAAGAAGCATAGGGGTTTTTCCTATTTGGGTTACCTTATAAAATCATTGTATTCTTGTGGTTTTGATGGTTGCATGCCATTGCATGTGTTTCTAAATTGTGATTTTCATTCTATAGAATAATAGAGGAAATTTGTAATCTCCTGTTTTTAGTTTGAATTCATCAGTAGCCGGAAATTTCTATTAATTTATACATGGTATCAGAGCTCGAAATCACAATGGAAACCAATCAATAGATATTCTCCTTAAGACATTTTAATGCACAGATTTAGTGACGAAAATTTTCTTCCATGTAGGAAAATGTCTTTCAATGGATTGATATTGGAGTATGCCCTAGAGGGAATCTTGAGTTTCATTTTTTGGAAGGATAGAATGGAAGTTGTACTTGATGATAATGGAGTCTTAGAGTACACCGAAAATGGCATTCCAAAACGAGTGGTATTGGATGCAAAACAATTATCCTAGTGGAAGAAGGATATATTAAAATATAGGAGGATCATCCTAAAGGGTGTGAGAGACCACATAATCTCGAATTTACATGGCAAGGGGACTACCTTTGCTATGCAGAATACCATCACTGAGTTATTCAAAAATGTTAGTGATGCTAAGGAATTGGCATTACGGGACAAGCTCAAAAACTTTTGCATGTAGAAAAATGAAAACATTCCACATTACCTCTCCAAATTCACTCAATGTCTAGATGAACTTGGAGGAGTTCGAGAAAATATATCATATTTTGAGATAGTGATCCTAGCTCTCCTCAACCTTCCATAATCTTGGCACAGCTACTAGTGTGTTGTAAATGGAAGGGAGAAATTTCCAAATTGGGAGATACTTTGGACTGATTTGGTTCAAGAAGAAATTTGAATGAACACTAGAGATGGAGTAACATCCAAATCTGAGGAGGAAGATAATTTTTCCTTGGTTGCGAAGGGCAAGAATGCTAAGGGAAAGAAGGCCCAAAGTAAGCTAGAGTCTATCCAAAAAGATGGCAAGAAGGAGGACTTAAGCAAGATAAAATGTTTTCACTGCCATGAATATGGGCACTATGCAACTAAGCGTTCGTAGGAGAATTATAACAAGAAGCATTTAGGAGGAGCACAAGGTGAAGCACTTGCCTCACAATTTGAATTAGACTTCAACTTGATTGCATGCATGTCTAACACTGTAATGGGGAGTTTGTGCTACCTATATTTAGTTGCCTCATTCCATATGACAAGATGCAAAGACTTCTTCAGTAGCTTAAAGGAGAAGGATCTCCAAATGCACATAAAACTTGGGATGATGGGAGGTATAGTACCAAAGGAACTGGAAATATAACCTTTAAGAGGGAGTCAAACTCCAATATTCATCTGAGAGATGTTATGTATGTACCTAGGCTTAAGAAGAACTTGATATCCATAGTTGTATTGGAGGATAAAGGCTATGAGGTTGTTTTCAGTATTGGGAAATCCTTTCTAAGACATGTAGCTACCAAGAAAGTGAAACAAATTGGAGTTAGAGTTAAAACTATTTACAATATTGAGGTGGAAGCTTTCATTTCACATAGTACAAAGGTAGAAAAAGTGGATATTCGAGATGTTGGAGAACTTTCGAATAGTAACATGGGACACTTACACCATGGGGCCTTAAAAATCATGCAGCATATTACCATTGGTCTCAAAAAATGCATCCTTGACCAGTATGATGTCTACAAGGGATGCACATTGGGAAATATGTCAAATCCACCTTCTGGAGCTAAGATAGCAGAGCTAGAGCAATATTGGAGTGAGTCCAATCTGATGTATATGGACCATGTTCTACAGCTTCCACAACAAAACATATATTATGTGATTTTTATTAGTGAATTTTCTAGAAAATGCCAGATCTTCTTCATGTAGAAGAAGGATGAAATATTCTCAATATCTATTGAATTCAAAGAATTGGTTGAAAAGGAGACTAGTAAGAAATTGAAAGCCTTGAGAAGTGATAATGGAGGAGAATTTGTTTCTAACACCTTCAAGGAATTTTGTGCCAAAGAGGGTATTAGAAGAGAACAGATAGAACCCCACAACCTATAATAAAATCGGGTGGTCTAAAGGAACTACATAAATATAGTGGGATACACAAGAGCATTGTTGCATGATTAAGGGATTCCATTACATCTATGGGAAGAAGCATGCAACACCACAGTTATTTGTAGAACATGATCCCTCATAGAATAATTGGCATGATCACGCCCGAATAAGATTTCTCTGGGGGAAACAAAATGTATCTCTTTTTTTGAATATTTCGGGCTATTTTGTATTATCATGTATCCAAGAATAGTAGGAATAAAATTGAGCCTATAGCTGAGATGGAAATCTTTTTCGGATACACAGAGACTACACATAACTATAGGTTGTATTTTCCCTCACTTATGGTGGCAGTAGTGAGAAGATATGTCAAATTTGATGAGGAGAAGGTTGTGATATGCTCTCTAAAGCGAGAGATGAGTATCCCACCAAAGGAGGAGGTTTTAGAAGCAAAGAAGGAGCCTCATGTAGAACTTCAGGATGTTGTGGAGTAACCACAAGTGAAGGAGAAGACAAGAGGCTGAGTGGAGACACACACTCAACCAGAATCTTCCAAAGAGGGGAGGAAGAGAACCAAAGAAGCTAATATATTGGTACAGGATGCACAAGAGAATGTGGGAGATCTTACATATATGTGCAGGAAGAGGAGGTCTCCAAAAAAGTAAACTCGTTATATGGCTCTCATGATAGAACTCATTAAGTTAGAGCATTCTTCATTTGAGGAAGGAGATTCTCATCAAGTGTGGTTTGATGCCATGGTGGAGGAGTATGACTCCATCATGAAAAAAAGTGTATGGGAGGTGGTTCTAAGGATAGAGAACAAGATAGTGGTTGGTTCCAGGTGGATCTAAAAAGTGAAGCATGCTGATGATAGAAGAATTGAGAAGTCCAAGGCCAAATTTGTTGTCAAAGGATTCTATCAGATAGAGGGAGTGGACTATAGGGAAATTTTTTCCCTAGTTGAAAGATATTCCTCGATCAAAACCATTCTAGCATTAGTTGTGGAAATGGGGTGGAAGATCCATCAGATGGATCTTAATACTACCTTCCTCAATGGTGTTGTTGAGGAAGATATTTACATAGAGAATCCAAAGGGGTTTGAGACATATGATAGGGAGATACATGTGTGTAGACTCAAGAGAACCTTGTATGGTCTCAAGCAGGTGTTGCTAGCATGGTACATCTAGATAGAAACATGTCTTAATGGATTGGTCTTCACCAAAGGTGAAGTGGCTTCCAATCTCTATCACATTGTGGTATATGGAAATTTGATTATGTTGGTATTTTATGTTGATGAATTGATAATTACAGGGGATGAGAAGTTGATCCACTCTTACAAGGAGGACCTTTCAAGACAATTCGAGATGAAAGACATGGGCTTTGTTGTTGCTAAATATTGCACCTACAGTATAAGTGTAGCAAGAGGAAAAGAAATCTCCCTAGAGACAACCTATGGGTTGATTGCAGACCAGTGCCTAGGACATCTTAAATAGAGGAATTCTTGTAAGATGGTATGAGAGGGGATTGCGGCACTCCAATTGTCATGAAATGAAGATGGTGGCAAGAAAGTTTGGTTCAATATGGCTTTAATGAGGGAGATTCAAGCCAACTCATGAATCTAGATATTGGGGGTATATGGAGCAATCTCAAAGAGAAATGGTTTCACCTTCTGGTGACCTACACATGGAAATGAGACAGCTTGAACTAAAGTTGAAGTGGTGAAGGACAGGGGGAGGAGAAGGAGGAAATCAGGTGCAGAGGGTTGTAATAAATAGAGTCCTCAGCCACTATATTTTAGCAGAAACATGAGAGAGTAAGAAGTTGGAATGACAGTAATAGGGGGAGTTGATGTAAAGCTGCAAGCTTGCTTAGTAATAGGTATCAATCTCTGTTTAATAGTTGAGGTAAGTCTAAGCCACAATAGGTACTGTAAGCTACTTACAGACATGAGTAAATATGAAGAATGACAGGTATTGCATGCATAAAGATAACAGAAGTAATTATGTGGTCTCGCATAGGTACTCTCTTCTATTTAGTAGTAAAGACAAATCCATTTATTAGCTAGAAACATAACGACTATCTTAACATTGTTTTAAGGAAGAAATACAAAATTAGAAAGAAGTTACAAAAGGGAAAACTTACTGCACATTAACATGTTTGGAATCAATTAGGAAAATATCATTTATCTTAGAGAAGCCAATAACCAGTCCATACATTCGGTAATGATATCAGTGAAATCCCATGAATGCAGCAAATTCAACCAAAATGGAATCATAGAATTCATCTCTCATGGGTCAGAATATCCAGAACCAGCCCGCTAACATAGTCTTGCCTCTACCTATTTATAGGAATAAGGGGAAGGTTTTACAATCTCTCAGATGTGATATCAACTAGATGTCTCAACTAGGGTGAAGCATTGTTGCCCCCAAAAAGATTACAATGAGATCCCATCCCTTTATTGAAGAAATCAGACATTAATACACAAAGAAAGAAGATAGAGAGAGGAAGGAGGAGGTGTCTCTTTGTCATTTCAGTGGAGGCCTCTTAACAAGCCACGTCCCTATTGTCATAGACTCTTTTCAGTTTTTTGAGGTAGTTCATTTATACATCAACCAACTTAAGTTAATTCTTCCATTAAAATGCCTTTGGCGCCGACTTATAGAAGCGTATTGCAAGTCATCTTTACATAAATCTGCCCATACTCCTCATTAAACGCCCAACTACTGACCTATCAATATTTCATAAGTCTTTGTATAGTGCTATCATTACATCACGGCACGGGATTTCAATTCATTTAAAACAGTCGAACATGTGACCGGTTAATTAACTCTTAGGCCCCCTTTATTACAGCCCCTTTTATGAATTTCCTCATAGGGCCACGGGTGGAGACCGGGGACTCATCTTAAAATCGCTTAAGGCCTTGACTTTTTGTGCAAGGGGACTTTTATTTATAATGCATAAGTCCCTCATCAGTTGATTTCTTAAACCCGGAATCTTTGTAAATTTCAGCTTATGAAATATTGCATCCGAGGACCTTCCTTATTGCATCGCAATCGTCGATAAGTTCTAAACTAGGAACCATCGATCGTCGATCGCCGATAACCTATTGACATCATTGCTGATGTCATCACTGCCACATGTCATCCTGTGAGTGGTGTGATGTGGCACCCGAAAATAACCCCATTGGACCCATGAAAATTCCAAAAATGAGTGACATGTGTCCACCATCATGTCATCATCCATACTTGCCACATCATCGTCCATACTTGCAACATCATCCACCACATCAACTCTGAGGACCAATCAGAAGCCGCCATGTGGCCCCCTAAAAGAGAGAGAAATAGGTTGGTCGAGCATTGGTTTTGCATGCTTTTCCTTTATATTTAAAAATGAGCCTCCCCGACAATTTTGGTCTAGATCACAATATCGGCCCCGCTTCACTGTTTCAGGACTCAAACCTTGTCAATATGCAATAATGAGGGATTGCGCCATGTGGAGGAGAGAGAAGGAGCAACCCGACCCTTGGTTTGGTAGGATTTTCCTTTTGTAAATTGGAATCTGCCCCTTTCCGGAACTTTAGTTCTATATCACAAATCAACCCCCTTTCTTGTTTCGGGACTTAGACCATCGTAATCACCAATAAACTATTCTGCCTAGACCTAGGACCCCGTCGATATGTGAAAATGCAATATATGTGATGCACCTAGACCCACTAATGTTGATATGTGATTCTGACGAAATGTCCCAAGTCTCAATTGTGATTTTTCTTCAACATTTAGCCATTTTTTTGGGTTTTCTAAGCTTTCTAAAGGGATTCTTCAAGAGGCCCTAACGTCTAATCTAGGAACCCTTTTTTGGACTTCTACATACCACTAGAAATCTCTTTCTGAGCACTACACGTTGGGGAGGGTTTGGTTTGGCTCTGACAACTTTCGTGCATTAAAATTTTGCATCAAACATCACTGCTATTTGGCTTCTAAAGCGATTAGTGACTGAAAAGGAAGTGACTGACAACATTGGCTCATATTGGGGTGAGTGCCTTGCTGGCAAGGTGATGAGAACCTACAGACCAACATCCTTCACCATTTGGAATGGAGTCAGTAATACATGTACTTTATAATTAGAAAAATCTCCATGGGACCTTTCTTTATCCATCTACATGCAGAAAATAAAAACTCTAACTACTGAAAGTAAATGCTCAACTAGTGAGCTTATTTATGTACAATTCTACTTATGTGCAATGCTTAATTTAGCTAAGTATGTTCAACTCTCCAATAGAACCAAGCCAGCATTAGAGTATTGGACCACATGCCTTCATACTACTAAAAAAGAAATATTAAAACAGCCATGCAACATGGAAAATCTACAGATATGGAACCTAATACATGGTGCTGGAATAACCTCTATTGTTGGCCAAATAATGGGTTCATATACTCAGCCATAGGGTCATAGAATAGACAATGAATTCTTGTAGCATCATCTTCTTCACATACAGTCTACTAACCAATATCCTCTTTTCCAAGGTAGACAAAAACATTATCCAGCTCCTCAGCTTCAACCTTTTCAAGAGAAACTGGTTGTTGATCTTTCACTACCCATTTTTCAATGGGGCCATCTTCTTGGAAATTTGCAACAAAATATTCATTGTCTGAACTGTAAGAGTCATAGATTGGAGGGACTGTTGAGAATTCTTGGGAGGAATCTTGCTGTAGCAGACTCTGTGTGGTATTTTAGCCTTGATTTCTTCTTGAAACATGTGTTTTTGAGAGCTTTCTCCCTACTTGCTGGTAAATAGCTCCTTCTACAACTCCATGACCATTTACTCCTCCCCTAAATCATATGAATCATATATAGGAGTAGGTCCTTGATCCTTCTATTCATGTGAAAGATAAGCATCATGGATTGGAGCCTCTTTGTTGGCCTACTAATGGACCTCTTCTTCTTGTTCAGCTTCCCATAACTGGGAGTATGGTAGCTTTGCCTCACTAGACTCTCCATCAGAGTCATATTCATAATAAGAAGGACAAACATCCTACTCAACTGAATAAGCCCTCTAAGAGTTTATTTGTATCTCAATGGTGTTTCCTTCTTCTCTTTCTATATCATAGG
>APFE030791707.1:0-10426 GCA_000404065.3 Pinus taeda
CTAGAGTACTTCAGGCAGTTTGGAAATGCACACTTTGTCCATTTCCAAGCTAAAAACAAGAAGGTGCAGCTAAAAGTAAGAAATCAGCTGGGTCCTTTTTTGTACAATAAGAAGGAAGAAGGGTGGAAGGAAGCTGATACGATTCTAGAAACCCTCAGACTTCAGACCAGCTTCAAGTGGGTGCCTTATGACCCTAATCACTTCATTTCCCTTAGGAGGATAAAGTATAAATTGGGTGGCTATGTCCATGTGAAAATCCCTCATGTTGAGAAGTATGCCAATGCCCTAAGCTGGGAAGAAGGCACATTAGAAGAGCCAGTTAGCAAAGAAGAAATGCTAAGAAGAGAAACTAGCAATATTGAGAAAGAGGCTGACTTGGAACATTGTGGACAGGTCTTTTCCTTCTGTCAGAGGCAAATTGGAGCAGCTGCCTCATCTTCCACAGCCCAGCAGCAAGTAGCCGGAGTTGCCCAACAAGAAAAAAATAAAGGCAAGGGCAAGGAGGTGGAGCAGGAACAATCACCTCCTAGAGCACAACAACAAACAGAGCAGCAGATAGAAAAGGAGGTAGAACAACAACTAGAGCAGCAACAAGAACAGCAACAAGAACATCAAGAAGAGCCTCAAGGAGAGGGGCAGCATATGCAGCAAGAACAAATGGCTGAGGCCCCAGCACCTACTGAGCAACAGGCTCAACAGAACATGCCTTCTGGGCAAGAGAAGATGGTGGAGACCTCAGTACTCCAGACTCCACAAAAAGTGGAAAAAGGAAAGAAGAGGGACAGAGAGTAGGAGACTCCCCTTACAACGTCCACTAATCAAGGGGAGAAAAGGCAGAGATTGAATCCCCTCTCTGAAGAAGAAATGCTTATGGGGCAATCAGTGATAATGGGCCCACGAAGCATGGAGGTATCTGCTAGTTCCTCTCAGTAGGAACAAGAGAGAAATCTTGGAGGAGAGGTCAGCTCCTCAAGCCATCAAAGAAAAGCAGAGGTGAGCATCAAGCAACAGTTCACCGATATCAAGAGAAGAAATGAGCCACTCAGGCTCCAAATCTACAATCAGTTGCTAAAGATGCCCCCCAAAAATCAGCAGAGGCTCATGGAAGCCTATGACATTTCAGAAGGAAAAATGACCATGAGTCATTTCAGACCCACCACGGTGTAGCCACAGTCAGCTACAGATTACATAAGAACCAACCTGGAGGTTCTTGCAAAAGACATTCACCCTATGGACCAAATAGAACTCCATAAGCAAACGGGTGAAATGGTCTATGCAATGTTGGCAGACAAGACAATGTTGGCAAAAAGGCTGGAGAACAGCCTAAATAATACAGCTGCCCAACTAGAGTTGGAGAAGGCATCTTCCTTGGCCAAAGACAACAGGATCAAGTCTTTGGAAGACATAATTATAGAGCTGGGACATGACCCCAAGGATCCCAAAGCCATACAATCACTGTTGAAGATAAGGGATTTAGACCTGGCAGCCCTAAGAAAGAAAGTAAAGCTCCCAGCAACCATTCATCCCCAAAAAGATGAGGTTGCTCAACAGAAGCAAGAACAAGAAATAGCTACATTGCTGGTAGCACTGCACAAACAACTTGTGCAGACAGAAGGGAGGCTGGAAGACACTGAGGCTGCACTACCGGCAGCCCTACAGCAGAAAGAGGGAGGTCAGACTTCTCAGCCCCCTCCACAGGTTATTAACCTTGAGGAGCCTCCTAAGACCACTCCTCCTCACACAGAAGCAGCGGCAGCACCATCAACATCAACGGCAGCAGCGTCTACAGAGCAAGCTCCAAGCTTGGACATGCAAAAATTGTTAAATGAGGTCCAGGCCCTAGAGGCCCAGATGACAGAACTGAATGGAGCCAAGGATGAGTTGGCCAAGCTAAATGAAAAATATGATAAATCAAAGCAGAATGTGGCTGAGAAAGTGAGGGAAATAAAAGCCCTAAAGGAAAGAATAAAAGAGCTGGAGAAGGAGCTCACCCTTGACAAAGTGGTGGGTGAGATCAGAAGAGTTTTATGGACCCACATTGGCCAATCAATAATGGACCAATGGCAATACATTGAAACCATTCATGAGCAAATGGAGCTCATAGGTAAAGCACAAAGGGAAGTGCATAGAGCAAGGGCATCTCTAGGCAGTATGCCTGAGGTAGCCAACAGATTGACGAATGTGCTCAATAACAGGATAGGCCCTCAGCTGGCAGCAATTGGGATCACCAGCAGGACGGAGACTATCCATCTAGTTAAGAGGGTCCTCACACTGAAAAAGCCTGGTACAGACATTGGACAGAAGGAGCCAAGATATGCAAACAGAGGTAAACAGGTTCATGGATAAATTTGTTGCATTACAGGGCAGAGGTCTCCCCAGCTTACTCAACAGTGCAGGAAAACTTCTATCACATGAAGTTTATGCAAAGAGGGTGAACACATTTGCCACAAATCAGATCAGCCAAGGATCAAGTAGCTCGCAGGAAATAGGGCCAGCATCTGGGAAAATTTTCTATGACAGAATAGAGAATCTGTTCTTTATTATGAATGAGATTAACCATCTGTTTGAAGCGCCTCCGAATTTCTACAAATACACAGAGGCAGATGAGACCATGGATGCAATTTTGAGGCATCAATTGCCTACGCAGGATTGGTGGGCCTCCATGATACAATTATTATTATAAACAAGAGGCTTCATCTGAATTTTGTCATCAAAATATATAAGTCATCACCTTCAAAAAGTGTGATACACATACTATGACAGAAAGGTGGAATGAGCCACCTCAGCATGAAGATTTAGCCACCAAAAACAGCAACGACAGCTACAGGTAGCAGGGCTGAGAAAAAGCTTCAGCATGATAGAGCATAAAGACACATCATTCACATCAATCAGCATTAAAGCAGAGACGCTCGACTGACTCACTCTCTTCCAAAGGTCAAGAAGAGGCCTGACAGCATTAAAGACCATTTATCTTACACTCAGACTAGCAATAACTTTCTTATCTGATATTTGTAAAGTTGGTGAGCACAGTTAATGTATCAAATGACTCAGCATTGAGATATTTTGTAGAACCTATTGTATATGTTCCCCCTCGCATACACTTCCAAGGCGGTTGGTGTATTATTGTTTCTGGTTGTTTTTCTTATGAAGAACTGAGAACTCGGCTGTAACTTTCAGAAGGATGTTATAAATAAAGCTTGGAGTTTGCAGGAACTAAGTCTTACTAGTGCATGTTGTGATTGGAACCATTGAATGCTACAGGATTCTAGTGCTATGACTTGATATAATAAGTGTTTCTCTATCTCTATAAATTTTTATATTATTTGTTTTAACTCATCCCTCTCACATGTTGTTTTGAATCTAGGAAAGAAAGAAAAAGAATAGCTCAGGATTTGTCCATGGAGACACCCTGATCTCAATCTAATTTCACTATAAATGTTTTTCATAACTTTCAGCAGTTAAAATTGGAATTCTTAATTGCTCCAATAAACTCTGAATACCTCACAGTCACTATTTGGTAATTCATTTATGCTACTAAGTAGAGATTGTCGTTCAAATTGATATCACACTGTTGGTAACTCCATATCTCATTGTTTCACTCACTAAATTGGAAGTTATATTAACAATAGCCATCTAGCCCTACAACAAAACTTTCTCCATCACAGGCACCAGAACTATCTCATTTTTCTGACTCCATATGCCCAATGGATTAGCATCCTCTAAACTCTTCATGCCCTTCTTACAATAAAATTTCATCAACCAAAGTCTCAAACAGGAAACTGAAACTTTAAACTAGCCCAAGATACTCACAAAGCATAGCTGAAACTTAAAGAGAGAGACCTCTCTGATTATAGATAGGCTAGGATCTATAATCCAAAGGTTGGTTAGTGGTTACCCCAGCCGTATTCCCTTGGGAGTCATAGGGAACAACCTGGGTGTTAACACTACCGACAACTCCTAGATGTGATGTGGGATGTTAGAGCTGCAAGGTTGATGTGAGGAATGATATTTGTAGTGTTTGGTTGATCAGTTTTGATAAAATCGAGGTTGTGACACACATGCCACAAATCTAGGGAAAGTGACACTTGGTTGGAGGTTTCTGAAAATATCCTTGCATGTAACCTCCAACTGCTAAAAATAGATCCCTAAAACAAGGGATGCCTTTGCATGCCTCCTTGGGAGAAGCATCTTATGCATGCAAGTCTCTTTTGCTCGTCTCGAAGGGAACCGGTCAACTCATCTGCACATGCAAGAGGTTGCTCACCTGCTAGGAGAAAATGTGCATTTCTGGCTGGGAGCTGGGCTGGCTACTTAGAATGTTTGTCCAATTTTTGGGCAGAGCAGTTGACTGCTGGCCAGATTTGCGCAAATTTTGGGCTGAGCAATCTAGGTAGGAAGGATTGCGCAATTTTCTAGGTGAATCTTACTTAGCAGAATTGCGTAATTCTCAGGCCCAGCATGCTGCCAATTAGGATTGCACAATTTCTGGAGGGAAGGCTGGTTGCCCTCCATATTTTTGCAAATTCTTCAAGGTGCTACTCATCCTAGTACTGGACCAAGTCTGGATGAACAACTTGTGATGGGAATGCATCAAGGTTTGATCGACAGGGTGTCTTTATGCAAGAAAATCACTGGAGCTTATGTACTTGATGAAGAAAGACATGTTATCGGGAAAGTTTGGTAGGGAGGCTCCAAAATGAAGTCAAGGAAAAATTTTGGATGGTGGTTGTAGCCTCTACAACAAGAACAAAGAAAATTGATGCACTTACCTTCATCTAAAATTTTAATATTAACGGATAACAACTAACTTAACAAATTATTAAAGGCAATTCTAATGCTCTGTCATCGAGTCCCCATCCTTCATCCTTAGGTTATACTGTTGGGAAAAATATCAGGGGGGAGGGGGGGGGAGGGGGGGGGGGGGGGTCCGCCGTGAATCAATATTTAAACTTAACAATAATAAATTTCCTTTTTCAAACTGTATATGCTGTTTTACAGAAACCAAATAGTGTATTTCCAAGACTATAACGAATGGAACCAGCGTATATATAATAAACTTGTAAAACAACTAATTCATTACCTGTTGAATTTAAATCAGAGTGTGATGTATTTACTAAGCAGTAGACAGATGTAATTAAAAACATAATAAATCAACACACATAAGCAGCAGATATGAACACCGAGCTTTTTCAGGTGGAAACCCAATGTGGCAAAAAACGACCATTGTTGTCGTTTCAATCTTCAATCTTATTATTATAAAAGATGTTTACAAGTTTTGTATTGGTACAAAATTTTTCTAATACATGGGCATATACCTGTTGAAGGCTACAACCTTCACTCGTTTTCCAACCTCTACTAGAAGGGAGCTCCAACCCCTAGCTCTTTTACTAGCTGATATGTTTACCAATATGTAGGTGCCAGCCTACAGAAGGCTACTACCTTCATTCTTCCTCCAGGGACCACATTTCATAAATTTTTAGACTGGATACTCTTGGTACACAACAACATAATATGTAGGCCACGTGTCATCAAATTTTCATACTGGACCCACCAGTAACATTGAAGCTCAAAATCAATCACCACTACAATAAAAGCACCAAATACAACTACATCTATCAACAATCAGTCAATCTGAATAGTTAGATAACTATCACCAGAACACAGAGTTGAACCTAGAACACTACATCAACAACCAGAACCAAATGTAACCTCAAAAATCATATGTCAGAATGTATACGCTACTTCAATGAAGCCAACCTGCATGTATACGCTACTTTTTGTAACCCAACCTGTGTATACCTCTAAAGATACGAAATCATAAAACCTCTGGTCCAAAAACTGTACCAACCAAAGACATTATGAAGATCTAATGTCATATTACATAGTTCTAAATAGATAACAACAAAGATCACCCTTCTTACTCAATCAATCAATCAACCAAACTCAATCTCCTTATACAATCACTTTTATTATCAGATGTAATGAAGACATCATTGAAAAACAATAATAAAACAACAGTAAAATAACAACACTGATTAGATAGATCAGACATCTCTGAACAACAAGATTTTCTTCTGTATAAGCTACTTCAAAGTGTCGAACCAGCGTGTATATGCACCTTCACCAAGGAGAACCAATGTATAGATCTGCAAATAATAACTTGTAACTTTGCAGCTATTTCAAACTTCAAATATACCCAGACCATAGCATATAAAGGATAAAACATGAATTAGAAATCGTATCTAGACTATCCATTATCAGATCATACAATGATAGTCATTTCAGATCTCATGATCATGATCCAACATTGTATTGAAGGGTGCACAAGATATTTTAGATCTATATCATAACCATGACCCTTACAACCCAACATGTCAAATAGAAGTATTCATGAAAAACCCTTTCACTTGCACACTTATCCCTTTGATCTCCTCCTTATATACTTGGAGCCTTTTTCAATACCTTAGACCAAAACAACACTTAGAACCTATGGTATTCTTAGATGGGATCAAGTATCCATTATTCCACTCAATATTGTGGGCTAATACCATGGTATGGACTCTTGGTATTCTATAAGCTTAATTTTCCATTCCATACGTGATTTTCTTTTAGTGAAACTGCATGCATACATATACACGCCTTTCATGCTCTGTACCCACGTGTATACGTGATATGAAAATGGGGCTCTTAGGTCTCTTGTATAAATTACAAGAACCTCTCCCACTTCCAAAGCTTTAAATTTTCCCAAGTCTTAATAATTAACCAATGCGGAATTAAGAAATGCTTGAAAATATAGGTGTATGCTTGTATTTGTTTTTTACTGTTGAGTGATTATGTTCATTTTCTTATGCTGATGTGAAACACAAATAACAATAAATAAATCAGCAATTCAAGAAACCCATAAGACAATAATATAATATGGAGTTCACCCTGATATATTGGGCTACGTCTCCTTAAGCTCTAATAAACTCGATTAGGCTCTCTGGGATTATGGCTTCAATTATTTTACAAGTGCTACACCTAACTCCATTGGTTTACAGCTGAACCAATGGGCTTAGACTACCATCTTACCCCTGGCTGGCCTTGTTCTGCAGACAGGTCTAGGGTTCTTTGGACTTGACTCCTTCATTTAGTGCTCTAAGATTCTCAAGCTTTTGGATTCTCTAACTCCATTAGAATTCTGCATTTGTCTCTGGAACTCCTCCTATCTTCGACACACCTCAGAAAACCAGCCACAACTAGATCATTCAATCTCTTGTTGTGCTGCAACTTCACTGCAACCTCGTGGCTTTTTAGAAGTCTATTAGAGCTCTCCAGCTCTACGGCTCTGCCTCCAACCTCTGGTGGCTCTACCTAATACAGTGAGCTCAATTTGAGTCTCACAGAATAGATACAATCATTAGGACTACACTTGTATCCCCCAAGTCTCTTTGGAGTACACAGACTCTCCTACTCTGTTGATTATAATGGTATGAGTCCAATCTGAGACTCAATACCTGACAGGCAATGTAGAGGAGTTTGCTTGAACCTCTCAAGCTTCCTCTAGAGTACACAGACTCTCTAGCTCTCTCTGTCTCTATCTTAACCTTGGCTCACTTGCTACCTTTGCTTCTTCAGGTCAGCTCAGCTCTGGTTTCTCTGCTTCTAGGTTTGCTTAGTGCTTCCTGGGTTGCTCTACCTCTCATCTTCTCTATCATTCTATGGCTTTTAAGCCAATCTACTTTCTCACTGTTCCTTTCCGCTTCCCGGCTTTCTAGTTCCCTACCTCTGTCTGTTCAAATCCCTTCTTTCGGTGGTTACAGTAATTGCATAACGCCTTATAGGGAGGTGGCCACCTATTCCTTTAACAGATGAGCATGTTAGGTTCATCGGAAACACTCGATCATTTGAAATGGCCACTATTTACGTTTACTCCAAGAATGCCTGCGAAACACTAATCTCTACAACCTCATTGTCCACGTCAGACTTCAAAATCCCACACAATCTGTGTTATAACTTCATCAAATATAGTCATCCATTGGGTCACATCTCCACCGTTGATCTGGACCCTCTAGATCCTATAGTCATCACACATAGCAGGCGGATAACTTGCTTGATGTTTACCCATCCGATGTGAGCAGTTTTCTCTCTCTTCTGCCAGACGTGTGTCACTTGTTGTGTGGCATCGGGCAGGACTCGGTCTAAACTGCTCACCGCTCGAAGCCCTTCCAATATCCTACTAGTTTCTGTGGAATCCCACCTCGGATAGAACCGAAACACTTTATGCTACATTTCATGAAATTTTGGATTCGGGCGCATGTGGCTCTCCTTCTTCGAGGGGTTTGCCCCACAAAATGTGATTAGCGACTTGTCGCTAATTGCATATCAGATTCCTCCCCCATTGACTCAAACAATCGCTAAATTTTCTAATTCACGACAACACATGTTACCATGGTCCACGCTTGATTGACGACCCTTGTTGATCTGTGCTGATTACAGTTAGCAACTGTCATGAGGATTCCTCTGATAAGCTTGATCTTCACAAGATTTTTTTAATCTTTAGCATAAATTATAGAGAGTTCATGAAGACTTAGAGAGTTTCAGGATCCATTTTGGATCACACCTTCCCATTAAAAGAACTTTTGGTCCACCAAAAGACTGATATACTGATCTGAGCAGTAAATGAGAGTAACAACACCCTCTTCTTTCAGCCTCCCTACACTTGCCTTCACATATTGCCTCTGAACCAAAATATCTAACCACTTCCCTTCTTGGATGGGTTGGTCATCTTGGGAAGAATTGTTTTCCTCCTTGACTTCATGCAAAAATTCTACTATGAAGCTTACAGAAGGTAGTTTGAATTTCTTTGCCTTAATCCTTGATACCATTTGTCTGTAACGAATATGAAGTACATTTTCTCCACAATACTTTCATTTGTACCTATTTGAAAAGTTGCCAACAACAACTGTTAACAACAATAGGCATACAGACAACAATTGGATGTACTAACTCCTGCTTCAACAAAGAAATAGATTTCACATCTTGGGAACACCTCCATGTCTTATATCTGCATACAAATGATTGACTAGATAACAAGCCAAAAAAAAATTCCCTTACAACAAATGACTCTTCAATAAAAGCATGTAGGAAAAATACCTTTAGGACTCTTTTCCAAAGGATGAGACACTTCATCATTATCTCCATTTTAGAGACCAAGTTAACTTCTCCCAAGCCAACATCACATGCACCTCATGCTCATGCATGCATTCCATATTTCAACTTTTGCTTAATTACACTGTACTTTCGAAGCTGAAATGAACATACTATTGTAGCAATAAAGTGAGTTTCATACTCAGCTTCTTTCCATTTACCATTTTGGTAAGATCCTACAACATGAATTTATTCCACAAAGAAATGCAAACAGATGCATCAATAGACATGCAGTCTTAATTGGATAAAATTATAACCATTTCTTACCAATCCATTTCAAAGGTCCCTTCTTTTTTTGCACATCAACATCTATATGTGAATCATCCCCAAACACATCAATCATGGAATATTTATTTCCATCCCTACCATTTTCTTTTTCCACCTTCTACTTCAACTTTGGTGGAAGCAGTGCTGGATTCAAAGTCCAACACCTTTCAGCAAGATGCCCTTCCTTATGGCAGTAAGGGAAACACATGTGAATCCTTTTGACAACATGATTTCCCTTGTCATGTGGACCTTTGGCTGCTTGCTTCTTTTCCTTCAAAAGTTTCCCTCTGGGAAATTCCTACATGGTATCAGATCTATTTGAGGGCTGCATCCGTTGGTGATCCAAATCTGAAGGAAGCCTTGTGGCTTCGTCAGATCCTATCAGAGTTTGGCTTTCAGTAGCAGCATCCGACTACACTTTGGTGTGATAATCAAAGTGCCATTCAGCTTTTCAAAGATCCAGTTCAGCATCAGCGTAGCAAACAAATTGAACTACACATGCACTTCATCAGAAAGCTCATTCAAGACCATGTTCTTGAAGTGAAATATTGTTCAACAGATGGTCAAGTTGTAGACATCTTTACAAAGGGTCTCACAGAGGCGAAGTTTACTAAACTTCGATTTATGGTTGGAGTTCAGGAAGTTGTCATTAAGGGGGGATAGGCTCTAGTGCCTCCTTCCTTCTCCTATCGTGTCATATTTGTAAATCCTTCAATCCTATCCCAAGTTGTTCTTAAGGGGGGATGTTAGGATATTCCAACACATAGGAATAGTTAAGTATAACTTGTTCTAGTGTAGAGTTAGGTAAAGTGTGTTTCTTTACTATGTACATTTGTAACTTACAATCTAACGGTCACTATATGTAGTGATCCGATGGTTCATTCTCTCCTCGGTATTACCGACACTTGATCTGTGGCTTAACACCCGATTGGTCCATGATTTCTATTTAAAGTGCATGGAGGGTCATTTG
>APFE030791707.1:10875-59112 GCA_000404065.3 Pinus taeda
ATCGGAGGTTTGCCCACCTTCATTACAAATCTCTACCTGATGTAAGACAGATGGTAACAGGGATGCCTGAATTCCAAGTAGAGAAAGAAGGTGTATTTCCGGGATGTGCCGAAGGAAAGCTCAAAAGGGGACCATTCCCTTCAAGTCAAAGCAAGACCTCCAATATATTAAAACTAGTTCACTCAGAGATATCAGGTATGATGCCTGTGAACTCCTTGGGAGGATATTCATATTATCTCACTTTTACAGATGACTATTCTCGAAAGACCTGGATATACTTCTTGAAAAAGAAGGATGAAGTGTTCCTTTCATTTCAACACTTCGAAGCCCTAATCGAGAATCAAACTGAAAATAAGATCAAGATCTTAAGAACTGATAATGGGACTAAATATGAATCTAATGAGTTCCATGATTTTTGTAAAGAGGCTGGCATCAAGAGGGAGACTACTACACCATATACTCCTGAATAGAATGGTGTGGTAGAAAGGAAGAACCGCACAATTATGGAAGTTGTTCAAGCCATGCTACATGATCAAAGACTTCCGAAGTTTCTATGGGCTGAAGCTGCAAACGCTGCCATATATGTAAAAAATTGACGCCCTCATCAAGCATTGGGTTCCAAGCCTCCTGAAGAAAATTTCACCGGTAAGAAACCTGATGTCTCTCATTTTAGAATTTTTGGTAGCCGTGTATATTTTCATGTGCCGAAAGAGAAAAGAAATAAATTGGGTGCATCTAGAAAGAGGGGAATTTTCGTGGGCTATGATGAAAATACTAAAGGCTATAGAATCTATGTAGCCAGTCAAAGGGAAGTCGTAATTATTCATGATGTCACCTTTGACGAAGATATGGCTCTCAGTAAGATGAACAATATTTCAATTTTGAGGAGCTCTCAAGAAGCTAACACCTTGGAACCGAAAGAAAAGGATGATGAATCAATGCCTGATGTAGAAGAACCCATGGATCTGATTGATCCTCCTCCACATGAGCCTTCCTCTTCTAGGAAGAGGCCTTCATGGCTTCAGGGGCTACTTGATGATGCTGAAGGACATGTTGCACCCCAAGGAACCTTTCATGAAAGTAAGAAACCTAATAGGTATCAGGGATACCTGACCATCATGAAAACAATCATACAAAATGAGCCTTCATCATTCTCAGACGCTATGACCGAGGAATATGAGTCTATCATGAAGAATGATGTATGGGAACTACCCCAGGACAAGACAATTGTTACTTCCAAATGGCTTTACAAGATAAAGCATGCAGCAAATTGAAGTACGAAAACGTATAAGGCTCGTTTTGTTGCTCGTGGTTTCTCCCAGAAGGAAGGTATAGACTATGATGAGATATTTTCGCGTGTTGCCAACTATACAACCATCCGCTCGATCATAACCCTTAATGCTTCACAAGGATGGAACCTACATCAGATAGATGTCAAGACTGCATTCTTGTACGGCTCGATCAAAGAAGAGGTCTATGTTGAGCAACCCAAAGGATTTGAGATTTATGATAAAAAATCTCATGTATGCAGGTTGAAGAAGGCTCTCTATGGGCTGAAGCAAGAACCCCAAGCATGGTATGAGAGGATCGACAGCTACTTGCTGAAGCTGGGATTCACTAGGAGTGAAGCTGATCCTAACCTTTACTTTAAGGTTGAAGATGATAAACCTCTCATACTGGTGTTGTATGTGGATGACCTCTTTCTAACAGGTGCACACCCTCTCATTCAAAAATGTAAGAGGGAGTTGGCTTCTAAATTTGAAATGAAGGACCTATGATTGATGCACTATTTCCTAGGACTTGAAGTGTGGCAGAAGCCAAGGGAAATTTTCCTGTCTCAAGGAAAATATGTGGTGAAGATTCTGAAAATATTTGATATGATGGACTGCAAGCCTGTGACTACCTCGAGGATCTTAACTTTCAGAAGTTATATGGTAGTGATGTTGGACCAGATTTGGGAAATGCCCCTGAGTTTCAAAACTCATTCGCATTGATGTTCTTGATGAACCTCCATCTGAACATAGGTTTTGCAGTTAGCACTGTGAGCTCATATTTGGTTGAGCCTCACTAGATTGGTGCCAAGAATCTTCTGAAATGTCTTTGAGACACACTCTCTCATGGATTGAGATACACTGCGGATATGTGAGACTACTTGGATATGCTGGTGCTGATTGGGCAGGCAGTGTGGTGGACCATAAGGGCACTTCTGGGTGTTGTTTCACCTTGGGATCTACTTTGATATCCTGGATGAGCAGGAAATAAAAGTTGGTGGCTTTGAGCACTGCTGAAGCAGAGTATATTGCTACTAGCATGGCCTCCTGTGAGGCAGTTTGGTTGTGAAATCTCTTCAATGAGCTGTTTGAATTTACATTGGACACCACTATGATTATCTGTAACAACCAGAGGTGGGATTTGATTATTGAGGAATCCCATATTCTTCAATTGCTCCAGCATATAGACATCATCTGGGATATGGAAAGTCGATGAGCAAGGAGGCTCCATCGCATTTAGATGATGTACAAGTCGATACACCTTGTCAAAGCCTTGAGGAAAGATCTAATCTGTGATTTTCCCAAACGACTTACAGTCGTCAAGAAACCCTTGTACAAGGGTCCTGCATGTTGCATACATTAAGATCTGGGAACTCTAAGGGCTTTTGGTTCTTACTAGAGCAACATACGACCACAAGGTGACTCACCCTCCCCTGGTGGTGCGCACTAGAACAAGATGATTCACTCTCTTGTGGGACAAGATGATTCACTCTCTTGTGGAACAGGATGATTCGCATAGGATGATTAGTTCTCCTGTGAGGCCTGGATTGATGTGTTCTCCATGGCGATTGTAGCAGGATTGATGTGTTCTCCATGGCGATTGTAGCAGGATTGATGTGTTCTCCTCTGAGGCCTGGATTGATGTGTTCTCCATGGCAATTGTAGTAGGATTGATGTGTTCTCCTGTGAGGCCTGGATTGATGTGTCCTCCATTGGCCTGGATTGATTGTTCTCCATGGCGCTAAGATGATTGTTTTCCCATGTGATTGTAGCAGGATTGAAGTGTTCCCTGTGGGACAGGATGGATGTGTTCTCCCTGTCGAGGCATCTAGCCATGTAGTCTGGACTCATGGGAAATACTCTCACTGACAATGAAGGAAATGAAGTTAGGGACCATAGTAGTACCGATGGACGCATCATTGTATCTACCGCACTCCCTACGCTAGGATGACCTCCATTGATCTGGGATCAATGATACTGGTCTGGGACTAGTGGTAGGAGTTGTACCATACTATGACATTGACTTCGGTTCGGTTGAGATTGGTCTGCGACCAGTGGTACATACTCTAATAATAACTTCGTGTCAGTGCAGTACTGGTCTCGGACCAGTGAGAGTGGTACATACTATGAAGCTGACTTCGAGTCAGTTGAGACTGGTCTGGAACCAGTGGTACACTCTCTGAGATTGCAATACTAGTCTGGAACTAGTGGTAGGAGTGGTACTTACTATGAAGCTGACTTCGGGTCGGCTGAGACTGGTCTGGGACCAGTGGTACCCACTCTGAGACTGACTTTGAGTTAGTGGAGGATGATACTGGTATAGGACTAGTGGAGTTGTACTCACTATGATGCTAACTTTGGGTTGTTTGAGACTGGTCTGGGACTAGTGGTACATACTCTGAGACTGACTTTGAGTCAGTATGATACATCCTCAATCATTTCTTCTTCTTCATAATTCGAACAAAAGCAGAGAAAAACAGAGCAAAACAGTATCGATCAGTACAGGGCAGAACAAGACAAAGCAGAACAGGCAAAATAGAGTAGATCAAGGCAAGGGTCAGGCTATACAGGGCAGTGCATTTGATGGATGAATAGTAACAACCGATAAACAGATTGCAGATGAAGTACTCCTTGGTTGAGAGGGAGTGTTAAAATTGGCAACCAAGGAAAAACTTCATGTGGGTCATCTTATTCATGGCTGATAATATTTGTATTAGATTCCTCTCGTCGAGAGGTGTAGGATTGATATAAACATCATCAGATTCCGATAAGTATTCATGGAGATATGAATTTATTTTGATTATGGAATTATTATCAAGCCGACCTACAACTCATGTAGGCTCAGAAGCCCAACAGTCGCATCTATTTAAACACCAACATTGTGTATAAATATAAGAGGACTTTTCCTCATTTGCACTCGCTCATCTCATCACATCTCTCTCTCTACTGCGCAAAAATGAGTCTCTTCTCTAGTGCGCAGAAAAGGGTCTCTCTCTCACACATGTGAAGCCGGAAGCTGTTGAACTTGAAGCTGCAACTGTAGATACAAAGTTTGACCTGCATGGACCATTAGATCTCCTCTTTAGAATTGCGTTGTAGGTCCATCTAGATCTCCTCTGAAATCTGCAACTTTTGGTGGTGGAATGAAGTCAATCCGATGAACAGTTTGCAAGATATCGACGGCCCTAGTTTGAAGCTGAAAACTGCTGAAACTGAAGCTACAACTGCAGAAGTAAATATTGACCTACGTGGCCTAGAAGATCTCCTCATCTGAACTACATTGTAGGTTCATCTAAACCTCCTCTGGAAGCTGCAACTTTTGGTGGTCGAATGAACCGACGGTCGGTTTGTGAGATATCGTCTGCCCTAGTTTGATAATGAAGCCGCTAATGCTGATGCTACTGATCTAGGGTTTGCTACTGTTGGTATGAATCAAATTTATTGTACTATTTATCTCTGCTGAATTATTGAAGATAAAAGAAGATTTGATCAAAGGGTTTCCCCACACATTGTGGGGTTTGTCCCTGGCTAGCCACCACATCTTGTGTCTCTTGTCTTGGCTTGTTTTTTGTTGATCGTTTAATGTTATATCTACACTTTACTTTATGTACATGTGATTGCTAATCTATGGAATATAATAAGAAAAAGAAGTAAACTTTTATAAGCATAGAACATACCATAACTTAACAGTTTTCGACTAATAGATTTCTTGCCATGAGTGTTTCCATGTCTCTAAGTATCGAGGTGTTCATCTTCCTCTCAGCAACACAGGTACAATGCCTTCTAAGAGAGCACAGATGAAGGCACCATTCATAGCACACTTGGGGATGCAGTCGATCAAGTGTCTATGAACTTGCCTACCCATGAAGACATAAAGTTGTTCATAGACAAGCACATCAAGATATGATGGAAATAACATCACAACAAGAAACACCATGAATAATAGCTGAAGGCAGCATACTGTATGCAATGAATGCAAGAGGAAGGTTGTTGACAACATGGAGATGGAACAAAGTTCCAAGCTCAAGAAGATCCAATGATGATGAAATTAAATTTGGAGGCTCATGGTATGAGGTGATGGCATGATCGTGCAAATACAAAGAATGGAACAAAGAAGGAGTTTCATGTGCTGAAGCAACAACTCAAGGAAGAACATGAGCTGCAAAGACAAGCAAATGAGTTGCAGCAGGAACAGGAATAGTAGGGGGTGCAACATGCACTCACGGATGAAATTGCACTTGTACAAGTTATAGATCCATCCTAGTAGCTGGCACGAAGCAGACATGGTGAGCAGTGTTGTTGATCGCATGCAAGGGATTCAACAACATGCATGTCATTATGCACATGCATGCAATACAACCCATTCATCACACTCACCAAGGCGAAGACAAGAAGAAGTCTGACTGGAGCCGAGCATGTAGTTGACAGTTGATGTGCATGACCACTTGCACACACTGGAAGATTAGCATGGACATTATGCATCAATGTGTTGCTGGTTAAACTACACCCAAGAAGACCATGTGCATGTTAGCAGACGAGTTGGATGGAGGAGCCACACCAATGCACCCGAGTGCAATGGAAGCAAAAGTTCTCTTCAGCAAGGTGTCACCATGGAGAGCATGCACACCATCACGAACGACCAACCTTGGCACCAGCTCACCACCTTCACCATCACAAGCATGTCAAAGAGTTGGTATCACCACATAGAGTGAGTGTCGTTGATGTCTTGCATGGCTTTCTCAAGCCGCTTTGTCTCACATGGGCAAATGTGCATTGTAATGTAACATCTTTTCAAGTGTAATTCAAGTGTTGATAGTTGGATGTAACAATCATAGAGTAGATGAAGAGTCTTGAGGGTAGATGAATTGTCACAAAGGGGAATTTCAAGGGTCACCCCACCCTTTGCTACAAATAGTCCCTCATAACTCATTGTATAGTCTTTTGGTCAACCAAGATTTGATAGGAGTATCTTAGAGAAATCTTGGAAAGTATTGTAACCAGCCTTGGCTTCTCCACTACGCATAGCTAGTACATCTCTTTGGAGGAGCATGTGGTTGTGGCTATAACGTTCCACTATTGGAACTAGTGGTTGGACATGGATGTATTGTATGATAGGAACTTACACTTCTTAATATAACAAAGCCATCATGTTTCATGCATATGTTGCTTTGTATTCTATGCTTTCTAGTTTACTCTAAATGGTATATGTATTTGTTTGCTTATGCATGCATGTATGGACTATTTTGTATAAGTATGTATGAATCTTTCTAAAATGTGCTCCTGTTTTAACCATCACTTTCGGTTGCTCGATAACTTTATTTCGATCTTGTGATGCATCTTTGCTCATGTGTTCCCTTCCAAGCCGCGTACTATTACAAGTTTCCAAGGGGTGCACTCACCTCACCCTCAGTGTGTTAGAACCTCTCAGGCAACTTCCTTGGCTTACTACAGTTGTCACACCCTTGCTACCAATAGAGACATCTTACTTTCCTCTATGTGAAATTGCAGTCAAGGCATTACCAGACAACCCACTATTGGGACTCCTACACCAAATGGTCTGATGTCTAATTGGGACTTCTTATCAGGGAGATCCCCTTACATGTTGGCAGGTCCAGCACCATCAATAGCTATCTACCAGATTTGTGGGATATTATGGTTGGTGCGATAGGTTGCAATAGAACATTCTTGAAGTTTGATGAAATAGTCTCATGCTTGCTATTAGAGGAGATGAGACAGAAAAATATGAAGGTCCAAAATGGATATGCCTTGTCTATATGAGGACGGTCCCAGAATAGAAAAAAATAAGTCGTTGAGTGGGAGATCGAAATCTAGAGGGAGATCTAAATATCCATGAAAACCTGTAAAGGTTTGCTAGAAATTCAGAAAGGAAGGGCACTTCAAAAATTATTTTATATCTAAAGTTCTTGAGGAAGGAAAGGGATCTAATGATGACCTTCTACAAAGGTGAAAACCACCTCAGATGAAGGTGGTGATGTGTACTTGGCTTCTTCTTCAAGTACACATGTAGATCATGAGGCATGATTAATTGACTCAGGTGCATCCTTTAACTTCACTCCCCATAGGAAGTGGTTTTGCGAGTATGAGAAATAGGATGGTGGTGATGTCTTCTTAAGGGATGATAGTAAGGTTATAATTGTCGGATGTGGAAAAGTCAAGTTGAAGTTGCAAGCTGGAACGATTAGAGCACTTCTAAGTGTTCTGCATATTCCTGCATTGGCCAGAAATATGTAAGCAAGATGGATGATGCAGGTGTAAAAAAATTGTTCGAGAAAGATACCTACAATATGGTTCAGGGTGAATTGGTATTGATGTGGGAGTTCATATTGGAACTATGTACAAGATTATGGGTAGCATTATTATTGGTCGGTGCAACAATTTTATGGTTCCTGAAAGTGGGGAAGAAAATATAGTGGTCTCTGGAGAAACGACCATGCTATGGCATCAAAGGCTTGGACATATTGGAGAAAAGGGCCTTCAAATACTTCATGGTAATGGTATGGTAGAAGGTATGCCTAATTCCTCTTTAGATTTCGATTTCTGTGAACATTTTGTATATGGGAAGCATAATCAAGTGAGTTTCCCCTCTATTGCTAAGAGGGCGAAAGGGATATTAGAGCTTGTACATAGTGATGTGTTTGGACCTATGTTGATTCCAACACAAGGTAAGTATTTGTACTATGTATCATTTATAGATGACTTCTCAAAGAATAAATGGATATGTCTCCTCATGAATAAACCTAATGTCTTTAACAGGTTTAAAGAATTTAAGGCTCTGGTGGAAAACCAGATGGAGAACAAGATAAAGGTGTTGAGGAAAGATAATGGTGGAGAGTTCTACAAGAAGGAATTTTAAGAGTTATATAAGAAGTGTGCTATAGCACGAGAGAAGTCTAATCTTTACAGACCTCAAAAAAATGGAGTTGCAGACAGAGTGAAGAGGAATTTGATGGAAAAGGAAAGAAGCATGCTCAGTGGTGTTAGGTTAAGACAGAAATTTTGGGCAGAGGTGGTGGAGACTGCATGTTACCTGCTTAATGGATCACCTTCATCAACTTTGGAGGATAAGTCTCCACAAAAGGTAGGACTGGTAAGAAACCATCTCTCTCACATCTGAGTGTCTTTCGTTATCAAGTATATGCACATATAATTAAAGAGAAAAGAACCAAGTTGGATAGTAAATCTGAAATGTGCATCTTTATTGGGTATAAGGATTGTTTAAAAGGTTATAAGCTTTGGAACCCATAAAAAAGAAAGGTTGTGTACAGTCGAGATGTGGTGTTTAGAGAGGTGAAATATGTTATTAAACATGAGATCCTACCAAAGGAACCTCAGAAGATTGAGTTTGAGATAAAGGAGGAAGAATCAAAATCTACGACAGAAGAGGAATTGGAAGATGAAGACTCACAAACTCCAGTTGTGAGAAGATTATTTTGAGAAAGAACACAATGAGAAAGGTATAGTCCATCTGCTTTCTGTTCAATTTTTTCTTTATCTAATATTAATGATGATCCAAGAACTATCAAGAAGCCAATAGATTCAAAGGATAGAAAACTCTGGAAAGAGGCCATGGTTGATGAAAAGGCATCTTTGCACAAAAATGAGGCTTGGGATCTCATGGAGTTGCCCACTAGACAGAAACCCATTAGAAGACATTGGGTGTTTAAGAAGAGGATGAACGCTGAAGGCAAGGTGGAGAAAAACAAATCTCGGTTGGTAGAAAAATGTTATTCCCAAGTGCTGGGAATTGATTTTGTTGATATTTTTTCTCCTGTTGCCAAGGTAGCTTCTATTGTATTAATTTTATTTATTTTTGTTTCTTTTTATTTTTAGGTAGAATAGATGGATGTGAAGACAAAATTTATTCACAGGGATCTCGAAGAAGAGATCTACATGAAGCAACCTTAAGGCTTTGCGGTGAAGGGAAAGAAAGAGATGGTATGCAAGTTAAAAAAATCTTTGTATGGGTTAAAATAGTCAATAAGGATATGGTATTAGAATTTTGATACATTTATACGGGGACTTGGCTTCATCAGAAGCAAAGTAGGTCACTATGTGTATTTCAAATTAATTGGTAATCATGTTATTTATTTGGTCTTATATGTGCATGATATGTTGTTGATTGGAAATGACAAAGAAATTATCCAGGATTTGAACACTCAATTGTCCTCTAAATTTGATGATTGGAAGGCTATAATCGTCAGACGCGGAAAATTCAAGATGAAGTTGCAAGGTGGAAGGATTAGAAAACTTCCGAGTGTTATTCATATTCCTACATTGACCATAAATTTAATTTATGTAAGAAATATTGATGAAAAAGGTGTAAAAATAGTGCTTGAGAAAGAAACCTACAAGATGGTTTGGGGAGCACTAGTATTGATGCGGGGAGTTCAGATTGGAACTATGTAGAAGATTTTCGGTAGTATTTTTATTTATGGGTGCAACAATTCTATTGTTCCTGAAAGTGGAGAAAAGACCTAGTTGTCTCTGGAGAAAATACCATGCTATGACATCAAAGGCTTCGACATATTGGAGAGAAGGGCCTTCAAATACTTCATGGTAATGGTATGGTAGAAGGTATGCCTAATTACTTTATGGATTTCGATTTCTGTGAACATTGTGTATATGTCAAGGATAATCGAGTGAGTTTCCCCTATCATGCTAAGTGGGTGAAAGGGATATTAGAGCTTGTGCACAGTGATGAGTTTGGACTTGTGTCAATTCCATCACTGAGAAATTATCTGTACTATGTATCATTTATAGATGAGTTCTCAAACAATAAACGGATATGTTTCCTCATAAAAAATCTAAAGTGTTTGATAGGTTTAAATAATTTAAGGCTTTGGTGGAAAACCATATGGAGAAGAAGATAAAGGTGTTGACGATAGATAATAGTGGAGAGTTCTGCAAGAAGGTGTTAGTTCTAATCTTCACAGCCTGTCACCAGGGATCAACATGAGCTCTTACTATGTCTAGTTTGGTTGGATGTTTTTCACATGATACTTAGCACAAAACATGTCACAAGTATTTCCATTAGAAGAAGCTCGGAAAAATATTTCCAACGTGTTGTGCCCTACAAAAACCCCCCATTTCATATCATTATTATCCCAAAACTATAATATGAAATGGGTCCATTTTTAATTTTGATTTTAATTGGTATCAACTTAGTTTTATTCAAAAAGGTCCGAAAAAATAAAATAAAATGTTACCAAAAACCTTTTCGAATAAACCAATCAAAAACCTTACACATAAATGATTAATCTTTTGTCATTGCGATAAAGCAATCGCAAGATCGCATATCGCAATGACAAAGGAAACACAACTTAAGGACCCGTCGGTTTTCTCCGATGCGAAATCGCAATCAGATATCGGCGATAATGAACTGGTGCGATAAAACTCCCCTTGTGCTCCGATGCGATGTGATATCGCTATCGGCAATCGGCAATCATCTATGCATGCTTTTAAAGTGTCCCATTTGGCACTCCTGACGCGATGCGATATCGCTATCGGCGATCGGGAATCCCAAACAGAACCAATATAATGATTTATAATTTCCCCCGATGCCCGATTGCGATAAAGCCAAAAGTGAGATTTCAAAGAAAATCCTAAAGCGGGTTTATTACGATTTATTCATATTTAAAGCCTTATCTTTTGAAGAGCCATTCATCCGCGCTTAACTGCCAAAACACCCAAGGCACGCTTTAAATAAATCATTCGGCCATTAATCGAATTGACGGGCATTGATAGGATTGACAGATCTTAACAGCCATTTAATGAAACAGTAAGCCTGAGATCTTTTTACAGATTGTATCCAAGGCCACCTTAAGTTAATCGTTCACCATGCATTCGTCGATATATATCTCAATCATATTCGATTTGTGCTATCATTTTCTGTGTTTCATTCATTGTCATTTCTGTTGAGAATTCTTCCGAAGTAACAGATTCAAGCAGAATGGGGAAGAAGTCCAAGAAAACTACAATGGCTTTCGCTTCGCCGGCCATAGGGCAACTTGTCGTTGATCCAAGTACTAAAAAGAAAGGGCTAATATCAGACACTACATGCCTAGGACTTGTCAGAACTACTTGGCAAGGCACCTATAATCTGATTGAAGCCGAAGAGCCAAGGGTGACAGTAATAGAAGTCTCAGCTGACAGCACTAGCAAATCCGAGGATAATCTAAGCAATTTAGCCAACTCTTTTCTTCATCGAATAGCGGCTCGGGAGCAAATCCTCCCATATACAGATGTGGTTAGATGGGCGATTCAGGAAATCCCAATTACCGATAGAACTTTCAGCATCAGAGATGGGAGAATTTTTGGTTCCTTTCAAGCTGAGGATTTAAGGCAAATGTATCATTTACCGATGGCAGAGAAGAAATATAACACGGCATTTCTGGAGAAATTCCGAGCTAAGAATGAGACTGAATCCGAACCCATTTGGGGTTGGAGACAAAATCCAGCAAAGCACAAGCACGAATCTTCGAGTAAGTACTCGGTCGATTCTCTATGCTCTCCTTATTGCTATGCTGGGATAATGATGTGCAGGTTGTGGGGATTACATGATTCCGCCAATTTTACCATAGAAATGGTCCCTTAATGGAGGCAACATTTAGTGGTGAAATAATGGATTGGGCAAATATATTGTCCGATAAGTTAGCATCCATAGTTCTTGATTTTAGATCCAAGTCCCGCGTCACCGAAAGGTTCATTCCCCCATTTTACTATAGTGCCTATATATTAGATGTTCTATGTTTTAATTCTGAATTTCCTGTGCTCGGATGGAGGTGGACGTTGTAAGACCCCGCACCCGTTCACATATACCATCAAAAGTTGTGGAAAACCAACTACAAGCATCATTTGTATCAAATCTGCAACGGCTTCATGTTGCCCATTCATCATTCTATTTTCAATAAGCCTGCCCCTAATATTTCCTACCAAGCAGGGATTGATTTAACATCCATAGGAAGTTGGTTCGGGGAGGAAAATTTCAATTATATCAAAGTTTTTGGTGGTCAAGCCAAGCCCCACGTTCTTCCTCTATACATCCCTGATAAACTACTCGCCAGAGAAATAGCCTATCAGATCATCTCCGATGGGGTTACACAAACTCTGAAGAAAGCTAAGAAGCACGTCTGGCCCTCTTTTCCTTTGAGAATTGGTATCTACACTCTGCATGATTTCAAACATGCAAAGAAAGAAGCTGATAAAATAAACTCATTAACCCTGGCAACTCTACCGAGCAGGCGATTTGATCCAAACAAAGTCGCCTATAATGCACTTGAGTAGGCCAAATTGACCAAGTTCGAGCATAAAGAAGACAGATTTGAGGACTTGTTCACATCAGCCGAGTCAATGTATCAAGTTAAATCGCTCGCCATAATTGAATACAATGATGAGGGACTAGTTGAATTCAACAGACTTAGAGAGCAGAGGTTGCAAACTCTACCTCTAGATCTGTTAGCAACGACTCCAACAACAGAATCAAGGGAGCCTGAGCAGCGATTTGATAAAGAACCTCCTATTACAACAAAGCAACTGGAGGAAGTGCATGAGCAAAGACAAGAAGAGACCCAGGTGAAAGAGCAAGAACAGAGCAGTTTAAAAATAAATGAAGATACACAGATTGATCCGAAATTTCTCTAGGAATGGCATCAATTTAATTCGATTATCGGCAATCTGGAATGCTCTATAGATGACGAGACTTCAAAAGAGTTCAATACATAAGAGGAGACTTCAAAGCAGGTTTCAGGTGAAACCAACGACCCACCCAAATCAAAAGAAGTGGAAATAATCCCAAAGGATCCTTCCGGCGAAGTTATTTTACAGATTGAAGAGATTCCTCCCTTGGATGTTTTATATAGCCCAAGGCATAAAGCTGTAGTGAAACAACAGAGGAAAAGGAGAAGGACTGATCAACCTTCTTTATTCCCAGAACAAACAGTAACAGGCAATGTGCTATGGAAAGAGGAATTTGACCCCTCTGATGATTTGACAAAGCTATCGCAATAGGCTGGAGCTTATTCAGTGGCGACAATAAACAAAGCATCGGAGGTGAGCAGTTTATTGAAGACAAAAGATCATGATATATTTTCGCTACAAGCACAATTATCCGAAGCGCAGCAAAAGGCAGAGCAGGCAGAACAGCAATTGCTAGTACAGCAACAAATAAACAATCAGTTGACTAAACAATTGCAGGAAGAAAAACAGAGAATTGAGGACAATGCAGTCCAAAAGAAAAAGGAGCTATCGGAGGCATTGGCGCAACTAAAAGCATCAAATGAGCAAATGCTGAAATCCAAAGATGAGCAGATTTCTCAATTATCAGCTCAACTTGAGTAAACAAAGAAGCTCCCACAGATAGATGAGTTCAAAGCAGAGTCATTTCAATTAAACAAGGGATTGATAAATCAGATGAAGCTTTTGTGTCAGCAAATCACCCAGGCAGAACCATTATGCGACTTAGCGGCATCCATAAGTGAGAAAGTAGAAAAGGCAAGGATAGATTTGGATCAAGCCGAAGAAACATTGACAAATTTTCTGGAATGGAAAGATACCGATCAGGGATAGGCAGCTAACCTACCAAGGATTCTAGAATCGCACAAAGAAATATTAGTTACAGAATGGAAATCTCAGTTAATGAAGGGAGAAAGAGCGATTTCAAGATGCAAGACAACCACTAGTAATTTGGTTGAATTGGTTAATAATACTCTTTACTTGTCTAACATGATTTCTCAATGTACTCCAGGCAAATTAACCGCAACGAAGATATTGGAGCATTCATGTTACCCAGAGCTGGAGAAAAATGGAAGGTTAATTGCGGGAATTAACAGCTTGACATGGGATGCCTATTGGTTCTTTTTAGTGAAGCCGCACAGCCAGAGAGTCGCCCTCAAATGCCTCACAGATGCGATCGGGTATATTATCCCTGATATTCAGGATGCCACCTTCGCTGCCCAACTCAATTCTCGCCTCAACAGACCACCCGAAGTGGAGCCAATGCTTGCGATAAGCCAGCTCAGGTTTAAAGGCAAACAGCCTGAGTGATTATTCACATCGCCGACTGCCAGATCACTGCCAAGAAGATAGATATTATTAATTGATACCAATTAAGTAGGATTTTGTTTTCATAGATTTTTAGTTTAGTAGTATTTACACCGTAAGGCGTTTCCCTCTGAAATCAACTCTCCTCCTTGCCTACATGTCATTTTGTGCACCATACGATTAGATGTTAGACGATTACACAAATTTCAAGCGTTAGATCAATGGCAAGGGGAATAGACACAGGCGGAATGGAAATAGGACTAGGAATGCATGTTGTCAGAACAACAGTACGTCCTCCCTTTAGTGCAGCGTAAGAACTGAAACGCCATGCTATCTCCACAGTTGGTCTCGGGTTGCGTCCGTGCCCCACTGGGAAGACCTGTGCAGGCCCAAACGGAACGATGCAGTGGCCTCTATGAAATTGGACTCTGAAGCCTATGTTTCTATTTTGCAGGCCTGTATGGACACCAAATCTATTTCCCAGGGCAATCAACTCCATGCCCACATGGTTGTAAATGGGGTCGAGCAAGAAACTAGCTTGAAAACGAAACTTCTGAGCTTCTATGTTGCCTGTGGGAGAATGGATGATGCACGCCTGCTATTTAACAGAATGTGCCACCGAAATATCTTTTTATGGAATGAAATGATCAGAGGATATGCCTGGAACGAGCCCTTTGAGGATGCACTGGCGCTCTACTACCAGATGGAACAGGTAGGCGTTCACCCAAATAATTTTACTTATCCCTTTGTGCTCAAGGTGTGTGCTGGGCTGTCAGCTCTGCAAGAGGGTAGAGATATCCATTATCATGTAGTTAAAAGTGGGATTGAAATGGATGTTTATGTGGCAAGTGCCCTAATAGATATGTATGCAAAATGTGGAGATTTAGAGAATGCAAGGAAAATGTTTGACAAAATACCTAACGAGATGTTGTCTCTTGGAATGCACTGATTGCAGGGTATGCCCAGAATGGATATGCCGGCGAGGCTTTGGCACTTTACAATCAAATGTAGTTGGCAGATGTGAAGCCTACTCAGTCACCATGGTGAGTGTACTTCCGGCATGTGCGCAGCTAGCAACTTTGCAGCAAGGTAAGCTTATCCATCAGACTGTAATTAGGTATGGGTTTGAGTCCCATGTTTCTGTGGGGGCTGCACTTATGGATATGTATGCCAAATGTGGTAGTGTAGAGATTGCCCGTCGAATGTTTGACAGGATGCCTCAAAGAAATGCCATCTCGTGGGCTGCTATGATTGCAGGATATTCCCAGAATGGGTACAACAATGACGCTCTGGTTGTCTTTCACCAGATGCAGCTAGCAAACATGACACCTGACTCGGGATCGATTGTAAGCGTGCTTCGGGCATGTTCCCTTTTAGGAGCTCTGTGGAAAGGGAAGTGTATTCATGCTTATGTGATTGTATGCCAAATGTGGTAGTGTAGAGATTGCCCGTCGAATGTTTGACAGGATGCCTCAAAGAAATGCCATCTCGTGGGCTGCTATGATTGCAGGATATTCCCAGAATGGGTACAACAATGAAGCTCTGGTTGTCTTTCACCAGATGCAGCTAGCAAACATGACACCTGACTCGGGATCGATTGTAAGCGTGCTTCGGGCATGTTCCCTTTTAGGAGCTCTGTGGAAAGGGAAGTGTATTCATGCTTATGTGATTCAGAGTGGAATTGTTGAGGATGTGAATGTAGGGAATTCCCTTGTAGCTATGCATGCCAAGTGTGGAAGTATAGACGTTGCTCTTCAATTTTTTGAAACATGCCTAAAGGAGTCGTGGTTTCATGGAATGCAATCATTGCTGGCTATTCCCAGAATGGACGAGTGTACGAGGCATTGAGACTCTTTCAGCAAATGCAAAAGGATAAAATGAAACCTGACTTGACAACAATGGTGAGCGTGCTCCCTTCATGTGCACATGTAGCAGCTCTACAACAAGCAAAATTGATCCATGGACACATACTTAGAAATGGACTTGAGATGGATGTTTCTACAGGGAATGCTCTGATAGACATGTATGCCAAATGTGGCAGGCTAGAGATTGCACGTAGGTTTTTTGAGAAAATTCCTAAAAGAGATGTCGTCTCCTGGAATGTGATGATTTTAGGGTATGGATTACACGGGCAGATCAAGGATGCTATTGCACTTTTTTCTCAACTAGAACAGACTGGTAGGAAGCCAGATGACATCACCTTCATCTGTATTTTGTCGGCGTGCAGTCATGCAGGGCTAGTGGACGAGGGTCGTAAATACTTTGACGGTTTAAATAGAAATCATTGCATTAGGCCAAGGATGGAGCACTATATATGTATGGTTGACCTTCTTGGGCGAGCTGGTTATCTCGATGAGGCGCAAGAGCTAATAAACAATATGCCTTTTGAGCCTGATGCCAGTGTATGGGGGGCTTTGCTTGGTGGCTGCAGGATTCACTACAACATTGAGCTTGCAGAATATGTAGCAAAACACCATCTTAAGCTGGAGTCTAATAATACAGGATGCTATGTGCTTCTCTCAAATATCTATGCTGCAACCGGAAGGTGGCATGATGCTGCAAACATGAGAACAATGATAAAAATCAAGGGCTTGAAAAAGAATCCAGGGCAAAGCTGGATTGAAATCAAGAATAGTGTTCATACATTTGTGGGAGGAGACAAATCATACCCACAATCAGAGAAAATATATGCAGTGCTGCATAGCTTGATTAGAGATATGAAGAAAGAAGGCTATGTGCACGACAAGAGTTTTGTACTGCAAGATGTCGAGGAAGAGGAGAAAGAAAACATCATTTCGACACATAGTGAAAAACTGGCTATTGCATTTGGGCTCCTTGAGACAAGCCCTGGAATGCCTATCCAGATCACAGAGAACCTCCGTGTCTGTGGTGACTTCCACAATGCCACTAAGTTCATCTCCAAGATTGCCAAACGAGAAATTGTTTTGAGAGATATAAATCGATTCCATCATTTCAAGGATGGAGTTTGTTCTTGTGGGGATTACTGGTGATGCCAATGTAAACAACGATTATAAACTCTTCCTATTTCGCATGTTTTATTTAGTGGATCATTCTAAATTCAGAGCAATGATATGGTCATGGCAATGGTAAGTAAAGAAAATAGCAGTGCACCTTCGTTATGGAAGGAATCAAATGAGAGGTCAACTTTATATTGTAGCCATTCTATAAAGGACATCTGGAGAATATATGTAGATGAGAAGACTTTCTTCCCTGATATTGTGCGATGTGCTTGAATGATCCATGATCTTACAGTATTAGTTGCTCCAGAAGGTTGAAAATTCGAAATCATGCTCAGATACAGAACACATCGTATCCTTGAAAACAAAATATATTCGTCAGATTTGTAATGGCTAGTTATTTGGAATGCTGCAGAGAATATAATTTTGTAGAGAGAGTTGAGGTAGTGGAAATGGAGATGAGGGGATGATCAGTTTCCTGTAAGCATAATTATATGTGCACTGTGTCAATCGTACTTGAAAGTACAAGTTGTCTATACAATCTTCATAATTCAGGTTGTCTTCCTTATTTTTAGGTTGTCGATCTTTTCATAGAAATTTATCAAATTCCTTCTTTGTCATACTGAATTTGGGTTTTTCCATTCTCATCACAGTTTCTGATAGCATCCCAATCCTTGTACTTGCTGTCAAATGATCACCGATGTTAATCCAAATGTAGATATCAAGATAACAAGAAGCAAGCTCGTGAACCCAGTATGAATGGAGGGTTGAGTAAGAATACAACTAGCGTTTCTCTTACAGAAATATCTTACTAGATTTGAACATCTCTTCTCCCATGAAGAAAAAGCCAAATGACCAAAATAGTAAAATACAACCAAGTCAGTAATTGGTTCCTCTGTATAGATGAATTCTTCTGTGAAATTTGAGAATTATTGTTGAAATTATTATAATATGTGTTTTTCTGGTTGATGCTATTTGCTCTCATTTTATCTGTTTCTATGATATTTGTTTGGATTTTTTTTATTAATTATTAAATTTTCTGTATTTGAAATCATTGTATTGATGTATATGAAACTTATAATTATGATTGGAAGCCACCTCAACATGAACGAATCAATTTAAGTGAGTCCATGTCCACACTCTTATACTGGATTCGAAGAAGACCATGTTTTCAGAACTTAACATGAATGGACTATTTGATGTAGAACATTTTTGAAATATACATTGACAATTGTGAAAATACAGGATAAGTTTCTAAAATTGTGAAAATACAGGATAAGTTTCAACAATTGTGAAAATACAGGATAAGTTTCTAAAATGCAGGAAGCAAATTCAGGATCCTTTCAAGCTCATGGTTTTCCTTTTATTGTACAGTATTTTGGAACAATATTTTGGTTTTCCTATTAAGATATTGATAGATTCTTCACTGATCTTAATTGAGCTCAGAATTTATGTTTTGATCACGATTTAGTTATAGAGATCATACCCTGTATAGAATTCTGGTTTTGTAAAACACTTCCAGAGCTTGCATCACGTTTTGAATTGGATTACATTAATTGGATTACATTCTGTCAACAATTGTGATTTGTAAACTTTACTATTCGGTTGACCATCCACATGTATGATAATCATTACCATGGATGAAGATAAATGGTCCAGGATTCACGCCGGGACCTCTCAAGGGAATAATATCAACTCCAACACTTTGTATTACTGATAGTCACTAGACTCTGATAACCATTACCTTGGAAAAAGAGAAACAATATAGGATTCATGTTGGGACCTCACAAAGGAATAAGTCATGGAAGTGGAGGTTGGATTCACAATCACCGCATGCTACCTTCGTAAACAATGCCTAAGTTAATCTGGGCTGCCAGGATGTGTAATACATTTTTATTTGGGAATTGAAATGGGTCAACATGGAATCAAGGTCTGAATCACTGTTTCACATTTGCTGGAGAATGATAATATAGAAGTCAAACTGCCAACCACCACTGGAAGCTCATAAATAGCATCAAAGGTGTTTTGTCTGGAGGATTAATAGAAGTCAAACTGCCAACCAACACTGGAAGCTCATGTATTGCATCAAAGGTGGCGTATTTAACTGTTGAATGCCTTCTTAACGTTCCAAAGTTTACAACAGTTTCAATAGTTCCTAAAGTATAGTTTTCCATAAATTATAAAGGAAACATGTCTTACTGGCTCTTGGGCATATGTTGTGTAGTGGCATTATGGCAACGTCTGTGTTGTTCAAGTTTTTGCTGTGTAAATAATTGACTTGCTTCCAGATTTTTTGTGCGCTGACTATTGCAGCCTATAGATGCACCATAAAATAAGTTACAACAAATATAAAGCAGAAGAGTGTTTTGCCTTCACACAACTGCTGTGTAAACATCCACCCAAAAAACCATGCCAAGCCCCAGACATCCATACAAGTTGAAAAGAAATAGGGATTTTTGATAACACAGTAAATCTCAAGGAAAAAAAATACTACCATATATTTCTATATTTTCAGTCAATACATGGTAATATAAAATTCAAGCTTCAACAAATAATTTAGGCCTTGGATCTTCAGACAATACACTCTAAGCTTATTTATCCAACTTTGTTTTTTTCTTGAATCAGGTGGCAGTAACACTAAGCTACATTGAGTTAACAACAGTAAAATTTTAAAATTAAGTAACACACATTCCAAGTTAGCCCAAGGCCTTGTGCAGCAATTATCCCTGAATTACCCCTTTCTAACAAGAGGCAAACAACTAATCTTGTTTATAAGGGATAGCAAATGTAGGAAATACATCAACTAAAACATGCAAGATAAATATATTGAATGTTAGATTTTTTTTTTGTTAATCTTCACATATCCTCTGGACCTGCATCTCCTAGAAAGAAAGCTTTTGTCTTACTGTCTATGTAAGGACAACTGAATAGTACTTTAGGAAGGTTAACTGACCCTTGCTTTATGAATAGCCCTTTAGGAAGAAAAAATCATTTTAGCCTTTAAATATAGAGAAGTATTGAATACATTTAATTAAATAATAATAAAATATATAATGAGGCAACAAAAACTGTCAAAAAAAAGACAGGCAGAGGAGAATGCAATAGAGAAGACAACAGGATAATCAAGCAACAACTTGAATAGATAAATTGTAGTCACACTTAAGTGTGGGAGAATTCCAGATAATGTAAGGTTGACTCATGCATTTTATTTCCAAAGCACTGCAATTCTCTATCGTATATTTTACTCTAATATTCGTCCACTATGAATACATCGTTCTTTCTGCTAAAATTAAAATATTTTAGTGGATGGTATGTCTTTTATTTGCTTTACATTCATGCCTTAATCAATAAATTTGATTCCAATTGCTGAGCACTCTAGTGTTGCAAACACAAGCTCAATATCTCTCTTTGATCACTGGAATTTTTTCCAATATTTGATACCAAAGCTAATGGTCTGTTCATAAGGAAGGCCAGACTTTAATTTTCAGGTTGGTTACCTACTTGAAAAAGAACAAGCAATACAACAAACACCAATGCAAATTAGAAGTCTTAAAGTACACCAGAACCATGGTTGTCGGTAGCTTGACTTTCTTCTTTGTCTAAAACAGATATGGTTGTAAAATTTAACAGCATGGGATTTCATCTGGAAGCTGCAAATGGGAGTTCCATTATTGAACAAGATCATTTAGCATTCTGGAAGAAGATGAAGTCAAACATACCATATGAACTGCTAATCACAGGACTCTTACTTGTAGCATTTTGAGCATTAATGATCAAATGACTCACATCAGCAATGCCAAAACACCAAAAGAAAAATGGAGCACACGCGTGTGAAAATAAAGCTGTAACTGTCAGATTTGTCTGAGGGAACTTCACCAAATAAAGAGGAGGTTCCTAATATGTAGCCAAACACAACAATCAATTGAAATTCAAGTTGTTTAACATTTATGAATATCAAGTTGTCATCCTAATATATAGCTGAGGAAGTTTTCACAAATAAAGATGACAACATAAGATGTGGCCAACAACATCAATCACTTCAAAAATTTGTTAGAGATGCTAGCACCTGTTGAGGCACCAATTCAAAATGTACATGCAATCATCGCCTTGCTTGCATTACTAGCCTAATCTTATGACAGTCTGGTCACTTCATTTGACATAGAGCCCATATCGCCATAATAATGCAAGAGAAGACATGAAAGAAATATTGAAGGTTGATAACAAAAAACACAGTTTTCTTTCAGCAAGTAGGAACAAAAAGTTCGAGAAAAAGGTTGTTGATCTGACATGAAAATGAGATTCACTTGCAATCATATTTTTTGTTGCTAAAATAGCAAGGTATAATTCATTTATTGCAGAAAGCAATGGCACCACACCAAAAGAGAATTGGAAAATGTTTTCAGTTGAAAAGGAGGATAAAGCAAATGTGGCAACATACTTCAGGCAGTCTGAGCCTACTACTTACATCAATGCTCCACTGGTTGGCGCCCTTGGATTTTTCCGTGGTCATCCTTCCTAGGAAGCATGTGAAAATTAATGTGTACCAAATTCCTCTCACAGAATTGAATATATTTGTACTCAAAATCTCACCCCAATGAAAAGCCCAAATAAATTATGCACCTGGCAAAGTGCACAGGCAGGCACAGTGGATGCAGGAAGCTTGCAATGGCAGTGGTAATGGATTATCTGATTTTCATGGCCTCCATGGCTAAGTGGGTAGTACACAATCAAGCACACTAGATGCAGGAGCTTGAGTTTGCAATTGTAATGGTGGTGGTTTATTGTATTTTTTTCAACAAAAAATTTGTGTTTGGAGCAGTTTTCAAATATATATAATTTTGCTTGAGATTGGACCGCGTTTGGAGCAATTTTCAGATATATATATTTTTGTTTGAGATTGGACCTCCCTACTTAACTATCAACCATTAAACCATGTCCTAAAAACTATTGAAGACGTCTGAATGGCTAAGTGGTTCGTTATAAATCTGGTAACTGATTACGATGCAATGGGAAAACACCTTCAACGTCATTCAAACCTGCACCCAATTGGAGACGTTGACTGTATCTGTTCCGCTAGACGCTGGGAGCTGCCAATGCAGACAATTTATAGAAGCACCGGGTGGGATTCGTATGCATTGGCCTTCTGGGCGCCCGCCAAAATGGTGGATTTCATTGTTCACAGAGTATAATTTACCTTACACCTGGGGCACAGCCTGCCGGGATTCAACACCGCGAGCGGACCTGCGAGGTGAGTGAGCATCGTGAGCAGGAGAAACGAATGCTCGAGAGGGTTGCAGAGGACCTGTTCCGGTTGTGCAAATGGAGAAAATGAATGTTTGGCGTGAGGGATCGTTTGAAATTGCGCAGGTGTTGGTTGCCAGCACCGCGGGTGCTAGCTCGGAAGTGGTGGGTCACCCGTTCTCGGAAAAAATTGTGGTCAAGCTCCCGGAGAAATGATGGATGGCATGGGCATGTATGTATGGTGAGGCCACTATCGGGTGCATTAAAGGCCCAATAGCACCCTGGTTAGCTCTTGCCGTGGTCCTTGCCTTTTCTTTATCTTTGTTTTTTGTCTTTCAACATGGGACAAAGAAGCATTAATTTGTTTTCATTATAGCATGGTCTTTTCCTTTTTTTTATCTCTTTTTTTTGTCTTTCAACAATTGTCAAAGAAACATTAATTAGTGTGATATGTTAGAAGCATTAATTAATGTTATATGACATATGACTCATGATTTGTAAGGCTAGGAAGCATGTATTGCATATAGCATGGTCCTTGTTATTTGTTGATTTTTTTTTTTGTTCTTCAACAATTGTCAAAGAAGCGTTAATTAGTGTTATATGTTATCGATTGCTATCGATTGCCTTACATAGTGTTATATGTTATCTACTGCCTTACGGCGTTTTCTTTGCAACTTCTGGTGCAAATGCTAGTTATCATCCTATTTGATAATAATATATACAAATATTTCGTCTAGACAATATTTACTCTTCTAATTTCTTTCTTTATTTCTTTATTTAAAATTAAAAAAAAAAAAACGAAATAAAAATAAAAATTAAATCATAATATTTATCATCCTATTTTCATTAGTGAATGACGCATCTGAGTACATATTACTCTCAAATCAAATGTATTTTGGTTACCAAAATTATTCCTTCCCTACATAATATTAAATTTAGGCCAATTGAGTTGAAGTAACATGGCTATCCGTTATTTCCTTTAAATGCTCTGATTTAAAAAAATTTGGATTGTGATTGATTTATTAAGAAAACGTAAAATAAAGATAATGTAGTATTTAATATTAAAGTTGTAATTTTTTATTATTTTTAAATCCATTTCTTAAAATAATAATAAATATATTATATATATATAATTATATACTTATATATATATATATTATTAAAAAAAAAAATTAATTAAAATTTTTTTAATATTTTAAGTTAGTAAATAATAATATTGTAAGAAGCCAGAAGCAAAAGAGGATGAGATGTATTATTAAATTATTTTATGAATAGCAGGTTTTGTTTAATTAGAGATTGGATTCTTTTGAGATAAGTGATATTGGTTTTCATTAATAAAGTATAATATTTGTGAAATTTTATTTTTTTACTTTATTGTGATTATAAAATTTCATTTATGTGATTATTATTGTTTAATATTTTTCAATTCACTAATAAAAAGCACTGTAAAATGTATCAGAGAATTTTTATAAGCATATATTTAGAGCAATTTTTCTTAAGATTGGAGATGTGTCTTCATGTATATATAACATAATGATCTATTGTTCAATGGGTAAAATTGTGATAGGGGAAGTGTATACACATAATGATCTATTGTTCAATGGGTAAAATTGTGATAGGGGAAGTGTACACATAAGAAATACAAGGGGTTTTACTTGATTGTACACCTTTGTAATCCATTTTCCTACTCTTTTGAGTAGTACCACATTAGATATAACTTGTATATAAAATTTCATTTTCACGTAGCTTAGGGTATATTGGAAGTCCCTTAGCTTTCCTAAAACCAAATTTAGATAAGTCTATCAACCATCTTGTTGTTATAGTGGCATCGGGAACCACACTCAAGAAGATTACTTTGATACTTGAGTAATTAGAGAATATGGCAAAGGATGTGATCAATTCACCTTAATTAGAGTCTTGAGAAATTGGGTTGAGTACTACTGTTGGACCCCACACATATATCAAATAGCTCTAACACATGACTTTATTTTTCTTGGGACCCTCAAAACCCAACTCCTTGTTGCTAAAAGGCTATTGTGAAATTTTGTTCATTCATCCACAAGAAAACTTGATTTGTTCTACTAGTCTATGAAATTTCTACATAATGTATAGTATTGAGAATTTGATCATTTTATTAATCAATATTAAAGTGGGAGTATAACTCTACAAAAGTAAAAATAATAGATTTCTAAGTCCTCGCAACACCCTTATTTGGGACCTATCTCAATAGAATCCTTGTATCAATTTTATTGTCATGGTACCACTATCTAGTAAGCCTTTTTAGGTGGACCCACTCACCTCATTATAGGGTAATGTAATTATCTATATACCTAAAAAGTAACATTGATTACCTTAGTAACGTGATCAATAACACTCACTAGTAGCATGTTTCTTGTGGACCCACTCCTATGTAAAGAAAAAAATGTAGCTTTTGTCAATGTAATGTTCACCAAGCTAGACTCGGTTCAAGGGTTATTAATACCAGGTATAACTATCCCAACCATAAGGATTTGAATCATCAAATCCCATGGGGCCTAACTCCTATGAGAACATAGTTACCAACTTAACAAGAACTATGACCTCAAAACAAAAACTTTGGCCCAAATAACTCATATTTTTGGGTCAAAAACACTAAAGTCAACACATGAATCAAAAAGTGGTGCTATTGGTAGCACCCTTTTTTGGGGTGATTAAAATTTTAACTTCTTTGAAATTGTGGCCTTGAAAGTTGGACATAAACATGAAATTGGCATTTGAATTGAAAAGGAATGGTACTGGTAGCACCATCTTTTTTTGGCATTAAAATTATGTCTTAATTGCATATGTGGCCTTGACAACTAATATCATCACAAAAAACTCAAAATCGACTCCTAAACCATTATTCGAAAATTGTATTTATTAAGTATATATTTTTTAAATTTACACTAAAAATGATTAACGAAAATTTCACAAACAAGTTTGAAAAAAAATTAAAAAATGCACCCCTACAAATTTGTAACCTACATTTTTCAAATTAAAAAAGAAAAGCTAAAAATAAATAAAATAAAAACCTATTTATCAATTGCGGAGTGCAGGAATATTGAAACCACCCTTACTTCTTAGGGGTCACTCACTATTCATATGGTGAGGGTGCGTAAGCACGCTTGACTGCCTTTGGTTACTTATTTGAGAGGAGGGGAGAAGGGCCCTTACTTCTTAGGGGTCACTCACTATTCATATGGTGAGGGTGCGTAAGCACGCTCGACTGCCTTTGATTACTTATTTGAGAGGAGGGGAATATACGACTGGCCATAACATTTAGAAGCTTCTCCCAAATTTATAAAAAATGTTAAGTTTAGAGTGACAATATTATATATTAAAAAAATCCAAACTTGATTTGAGATTACAATTTATCCAAATAATGATGCGTTTAAAATTTTATTTCAATTAAATTGGAAGTCAATCCATAATGGTTCTACTCTAGTGTGCTAAAATTGTTATATGGTATTTGTATTATAATATATTAGATTTTACTATGTTAATATATTAAATTATATTTTAAATATCACTATGTATCAATTTCAAACTATATCAAAACATGCAAAATTAAAACTTCATATTAATCAAACAACTATAATATCAAAATTACTAATTTAATTTGTGCTAATAATTATATGAACATATTTAAGAAAATACTAGAGCTTTAAAATCTTTAAAGAGTCAACTAAAAATCGGGAATAAAGCACATAATATTTTACATATCTTTGTTGAATTAAACTTTACATATATAAATGTGAAATATCTTTGTAAATTTCATTCATTGTTTATTCTTATTGGAAAAAAACTAAATAACATTATTTTTGCAATACAAAACTACAATAAAAAAAAATAATGTGGTTGGTTGACAACAATAACAAACTGGAAAAAAATGCTTAATTGTAAAGGTGTTGATTCATTAGACTTTCATGTTTAGTCTAGGCCAAAAACAAACACACATGCATTAGAAATTATTCATGTCCACAAATATAAAGTGAGTGTTATTAAGTTTTTTTATTTAAATAATTTTTGGAATAAGATTTACATTTATTTCAATTTTTGTTTTATAGTGATATTTTGAATAAATATAATAAAATAATTTGTATTCTTTTTGTCAATAAGATAAGTTTTTATTAATCATGACAAAAAATTAGTAGATAACATAAACTAATATCGAGTAGAGAAAGTTCCACATGTATGTTTTCCATCAAAAATTGTATAGCTAGGATACTAATGGTTCTAAACAAATTTAACCAAACTTGAAAACTATGGTGTTATTGTTGGAGCTTAAACCAACCTCTGTGACTAGAACCCATTGTTTTTTCACCAACCACTTGTAGAGAGTTAGAAGATGTTTCCCTTGTTTCTCCTTTTTTTCCAAATGATCCCTTAGATCCATATGCTCGGCCTCCTAACCCATGGAAGCATGAGCGATCAACATTTTGGTGTGCTAATATAGTTCAAGGGTGCGGTAATATTTTGTGTTGTGGGTGCAATTGATTCCCATATTAGGAATGATTCAGCTTCTTTTTCCCTAATCTCTTCCCCATCAACAAAAATCCTTTCACAATTGACCTCAACTTCTAGAAAGTTTATTGATTTCCAAGCCATAAGGGAGGTTACATGGTGGAAAGCATGTCTTGCCTCTCTAATCACAGAGTCCATACAGACGTGATAGATAGAAGGACACCCTCTACATCCCAGGAAAGGCGCCATGAAAACCAAAAGTATCTAATGATTGATGAGTAGAATATGAAGAAAGGGAAAGTCATTAATATGTCAAAGAGGAGGAAGTGACATTGCAAAAATTGAAGGGGATAAATGAAAAATCAATTTCACTACCCACAATTAGGACAATTAGACAAGTTGCATGCTCCACTCACTTCTTTGCATTATTTCCCCAAGAGCCATGCTAATCACTAGACAATCAAGGCACCATCACAACAAAGGAACTAGAGTACCCTGTGTTAGTGTCAGTATTGTTAGCTTGTCACCTAGATCAAATATGCTCTTACAAGGTATTGTTAGGGTGTCAAGTCAATTTTTTGTCATTTCAGTGAATCTTCAAATAAAAATTTGATCATTGGTTGTTGTGTCTAGGTCACTGCTTCTCCCTTAATTTACTCATGGTATTCATCACTCGTCATGTTCATTGACTTGTTCAAGGTATCATATCTTCATTTAAGTGTCTTGGGTCATGAAATGGTTAAATTCCTCATTTTAGGTCATGGACTAGGGTTTCACTCCATGTGTCGTCATGAGTACATCATGTGATTCAGTGGGTAAAGGGAGTTAGCATCTTAGGGAAGGCAAAATAAAGGTAAAGGTAATGTTTTATTTCAAATAAGACAATGTCACAGTAAACTACCTTGCCTCATCATTTCTCATAGGGACATGTTTTCTTCAAAATATGTTTCCAACCAAATGGAGAAGAATTATACAAACGTGAAACAGGTTTGTGTCCATTATAGTCCAAGGAACATAAACCTCCTTAATTTTATGCACAGGTATCATGATTTGAAAGAAATTCCCAAAATACACTTACTACAAGAGAGTTGTTGCACTTCTGGACTACTTGACTTCGAGACAGTTGCTCAAGGGTTTGTAACAGGAGGTGGCAGTGCTTAAGGACTCTATTATGTATCATACATCCTAATCTTTCCAATGGTACCTTCAACGTTTTATTTGGATTAGTGGAAGGCATCCAAAATTGCTCTGCAAGTTGGCGTTGTGCTCTTGTCAGAGAAACCCTGAGTATTTGGAGTGACCTTGGGAAAATAATCTTTTATCCCTCATGGAGTGTCCAAATTACATGCTTGAGGTGTCCATCTTATAGAATACTTTCAGAGATTTCCAACGAGCTATCAAGCTCTCAATTTGGAGTAGTTTAAGTCCCTCAAAAGTAGTTTGGAAGATGGCACTGCGCTTCGGTGAACTACGCTGCGCTTCTGTGAACTGTGTTACGCTTGTGCCAGAGTAGCCCAAAATTCATCCAAACTCACCCAAATTTTGATTTGAAAGCTTGAAAACCTATTTATTGCTATTATAATCTTGCTCACAAGTAATTATAAGTCTTTTTCTCACCTTTTTCCTTTGGCAAGATGAATGCAAATGCAAGTTCTCTTCATCTAGGGTGTAGGTGAAATCTTCATGCTGAAAGCACTAGTGTAACTGATAGTTTGGTTAGTTTTGATATTTGAAACATGTAAATATTCCACCTAACACCTCTATACATTTTTAAAATGCCTTTTTACTCACTAAATAACTTATCAATTATCAGATTGCCTCACCCTTACCTAAAACCTAGCTCACACCTAGCATTTTGAGTAGATTTCTTAGCAGTTCTATTTTTCAATTTCTCCTAATCATTTATTTCCCTCATTTCACTCCATTTAAGCTTCCTAAGTTTTCTACCAACCGTATCCATCTCCCAAAATTACTCTATCATCCCCTCCCTTCCCTAACTCCCTCATTTCATCATTTGCTTCCTTGAGCAAGAAGATAGTCAGCTTAAGACTAAAAAACTAATCATGGAAAAAAACAAGCCAAGTTATTGCAGCAGGTTGGAAAAGGCAAGGAGATCATAGAATCAAGCGAGCCTTAAGGATCAAGAGGAAAAGGCCAAGAACAATGGGCCTAAAGAAGGCATTGCAAGAAGAGCAATAGCACATTCTGTTGAATAAAGACCTTGACCTAGAGGTACATCACGATAAGAATATTGGCTTAATAGGGTGAATGAACACTTGGAGAAGCTCCTGGAGAAGGCAAACAGAGACAATCAAATTCTCAGACACATGGCGCATCACTATCAAGCTCAAAACATGATCGCCAATGTCAAAGTAAAAGAACTTAAAAACAAGCTCAAGGAGGGCAAAAAAGACCCAAAGGATGAGGGAAACTTGGAGATGCCTGCTGAAGCCTCAATGAAGCTATAACGAACATATTTTTACACCTTCCCTCCAATTTTTAGCCAATTCTGAGCATTTTGAGTTTTTGGTAAATTTTGATCTAAATTCAGAAATTTAGCCTTTCTAGAAGTGTAGCACACTCAGGCATCCATTTGAGGAAAGGTTTACATTTTTGGAAAGGTATTAACATCATCTAAACACCCGTTTGCCCATATTTTGTATAGGTGGCTTCATTGTGGAGAAAAGTGCAAAAAAGTGGCAAAAAAATAGCATTTTGGACCATTTTTTGACAGGCGCTGTGCTTCTGGAGCAACCTTGGGAGAATGGATTTGTGAAGGTCTTCCAATGCTCCAAATTTGGAAATTAAAACTATTCTGGAAACTATACTTGAAGGTATAGTTGACCATTCTCTCAAATTTGCATTGTGACCCATGGAAGACACCTAAAAATCAACTCAAAGTCGGCACTACGCTTCTGCACTTTCTGTGTTTTTATTTGTAAAATTTCATTGTGTAAAATTTCTAGTTTCTAGTCTGACTTGGTCAAAGTCAAGATTCTCTATGTAATGGCACAAGTTACAAGGATAGGTGATGTAGGCATGAATAAATGTATATCATAGGTTGTTTTTTATGTTTATCAGGCGTAATAAATGAAGCAAACTCCTAAACAAACTCTTCATGAGGTGTTTGAATTGCACCTTCTCACTCTCACCTGTTGGTTGAGAGAATATTGGAGTCAGTTCCTCCACCAAGGAATTCAACTCCTAAAGGTGGGAAAGTGGTCTAGGAGATTCAATATGTATCATTTCACTTCAGGAGAAGAAGGTTGAACTTTTTGTGAAGGAGGCTTACATTGTAATAATCTTTCAGCTAACACAGATACAGGTTGCAGCTATTTTCAAGGAACTCTAGCCCAGTGAGTTCATGGTGCTTGTACTTCATTCTTTTTGTTTTTTCATGGTCTAAACATATTTATCTACATTATATCTCTTATTTCTATGAATGCCTTGTGATAAAATACTCAGAATTCTTGTTTTTCAAGCTTTGTTATCTGGTTTTCATGGTTATGTGTTTTTTCTTCCCAAGTTAATGAAATCATGTTTATTTATGCTCATTAGTTTCTTCCACACTATATCCTCTATACTACACTAACAAATACTCAAATTACACCATGGATTCTGACATCTGGCTCCTTCTTATGTTTGCTCCAGTATTCCCATAACTTAAACCTACTTATGGCTCCAAACCTTAAGTTCAGAAAATCCTTAAAAAAACAAATTTTCACAAACAAATACACATATCTAGCCTAAAATTAAATTGATTTAAAGTCATAAAACTGATTTGAGGTCACCTTTGTCGATTTCCCTTTTAGCCTAGGAGATTGTAAGGACTAACACCGTATTTTAATGTTATTGGTATGTGCATGTCGAGAACTAGGCAACATGTGACACGTGGAATTACTTTGTTGGTTTCCCTCACCACGATATTCCCCCTATCCATTCAAGTCCTTATCCACCTAATGTGGGACACAAATATTTCTATAAATTAGGTGCTTGCAATAATCGAATGAAAAAAATGCATTTTAATTTAATAATAGTGAAAAAATGGTACTTATCAATAGCAAAAATAGAATTTTAATTTAAAGTTTTCAATTTTGGAAACTTATTCCAAAGCTCCAACTTATTTGATGTTGAAGTTCTTCAAAATCTCCCAAGTTCCTAGAATCATTCATAACCAACTAAGGATGTTTCATTTCCATTCCCAAGCTTCAAAAATGTCAGAATGATGAGAACAAGTTTTGGTGATGTCGTGAAGAATTCCCATGCAATTATTCCTTTTGGTCTAAACCCCGAATCCTTATTTCCAAAGATTTGATTTTTTGGATGATACTTTTGTACATACTTGGATGAACTCTTTAAATGTTGAAGCTCTATCTCCTCCTCCTCTTGTTCTTTCTATTTTTTTCCTCTTCTTTCCCCTTTTCATGCTCTTTGTAGATCATATCCTCTAAATATTACTTTGTTGTTGCTTTATTTTTGGAGAAATGCTTCATCTATTCTTACATATACGCTTTCTACTATCTTGTGTAGTCTTTTTTTGTGAAATTTGCAGCTCTTTCTTCAACATGAATAATCAAAGAGGATTCTTTTATCTTCTCTAGAATCAAAAAACCTTAAATTGTCTTCATTTATCTTGATGTAGCACATAATGGGTAAAGTGGTTTCCTTTGGCAGTATGGTGATGCAACACATCCTTCCATACTTCATTCAAAATGTCCCCATTTATGGAAATATATTGATATCATCCTCCATCCATCACACCACCCTTGAAAAGGAATGAAAAAGTTTGAGCAGTGGAAAATCACATAGGGCACCAACAAAAGGTTGTCAAACTATTGAAGGAAAACTTTGTTATAGCACAAAATAAGATGAAACAAGAAGAAACTCAACATCGTAGTGGAAGCGAATTTGAAGTAGGGAATTGGATATTTTTAAGGATACAACCATATAAACATGTGTCCCTCAATAAAAAAAAGGGCAATAAATTAGCACTCGAGTATTATGGTCCCTATAAGGTATTACACAAATTGGAAGTATGGATAGCAAATTGGAGTTACCTCCAATTTCACGTGTATATCTAGTCTTTTGTGTTCTTGCATAAAGAAGGTAATCAATGACAAGATTCTAATTCAAATTATTTTATTAGTGATTAACAAAGAAGGGAAAATCATACTAGAACAAAAAACGATCCTCAATGAAATAAGGATTAAATATTTTTGAAATCAAACAATTATGTAATACCTCATTAAGTGGAATAACCTACTAGTGGAAGAGACGACATGGGAAGATGAGTTATTCAAGTGGAAACATATATAGTTAAGTGTTGAGGTAAACACTTGTTTGAAGGGAAAGGGCATGTTAATCCCTAGACAAAGCTTCATGATAAAGTCCTATGCAAGGCCCTAGATAGTGAGCTATATCTTTATATTGTTGTTGGATAGAATATTTATTTCTAATTTCACCCTTTGTCTTCTACACAAACACACACAAAGGAGACCTAATTTTACAATCATCTCATTCTTGTACATTTGTTTTAATGTAAAAGGAGGTTTCCCCCTTGAAGAGATGTATCTTTCATTCTTATATTTATTTCTCAAGGTGTGTAACTACTTCTCTCACTATTTGTAGGATATGTTGATACTTATTGCCTAACATCTTCCCTAGTACCTTTAATCTTATGTTACTAGGGATGGGTCCTTAGTGACTTCGCTTATGCACCTTAGGCCTTATGGGACTAATACAATGACACTATACATTTTTATAGTATATGTTTTTATTCTTCTTTCCACAACTTAAAATCATCACATATTTGTTTTACAACATAATAGCACCAATTGATATACAAGTTCCTTGGGACTATGATAAACCCAAATTTTGATCTCTTTTGGATGATATCAATGCAGGAAGTCACATTCATTCTACAATATGGGTTTGAGCTACAATTTAGATATATCACTAGATATAATTTTTGTTTTTCGAACTATTATTAACATATAGGATTAAGTTTTAATTATGTACTAAGAAGTTATAAATTTTCTCTATACATAAATGTTACTTTTCCATGAAGGTTTCTTAACTATGAATCTTTTGTCCTCATCTCTTGTGGCTTACTTTTTTTAATGGTCTCTTATATGATTGTTCAAAATATTTTTGCAGATGTAGTTCAAACTCTAAGATGGTATCATAGTGGGAGAGAATTCATTAAGAGTGTTCGTAGCTTATGTGTATTCCATCATCATAAAAGAAGCTAAAACAAATATCTTAATATGGGGAAACCCAACCAAAAGGTGATGGCTTTGCCTTGCTATTTTCCTCTTGATTTGGAATAAAAATACAAAGAAAAATGAACTCACTATAGTGTTACCATGGACACTATGAATTACATCATTACTACAAGGTCTTCTACTTCCTCTATTCTTCTTCGATATCCCACTCCATTTCTCTATTCAATTACAAAATAAAAAATCAATACAACAAGAATGGAACCCCTTCATTTACTAATGACTGAGTGTTTAACATGTCTTGATAGTCACATAGGGTTAATACTAGGTTTTCTATATGCCTCAACTCATAGTTATGGTTAGGAATTTGGATCATGATGCAGGAGCATTAGACCAATCTCGTGATGAAGAAGTGGAGTAGTGCTTGACAATGTGGTGGATTGGCTAGATTTTAAGCTAGCAATTTGATTTTGTTACTTTTGTTAGCATGCTAAATGTTTAATGTAAGTGTAGGATTGGGAGTAAGTCGAAGAGTCTAGGAATTAAGAGTTATTTCCATTCTAATAATTAGTTCACCATGGTTGTCTTTTTGACCTCCCTGTGGAGAGAAGAGGAAACAAACCATTCACTATGGTTTGTGAATCAAAGAGGCATCAAATGAGGAGGAGGGCATCTCTTCTCCTGCCTCCAAGTTTGTAGGCTCGAATGAATGAAAAAAAAGTTGTGCGGAAACATATTTATTCATCAATCTACCTTTTATGTTCTTTGGATTCCACTCAAACTGTGTGTGAATTTTATTTACATTTCAGAATTTGTGTGACCATCTCTGTAACATTATATGCTTGTTAACATTTGATTTTTGAGTAGTGTTCATTTATGTGTGTCCCATTTACTGTGACCTTCAAACACTTCGCAGTGCTCCTATTTTGCATGCCCTTTTCTATTAGAACACAAATAATTGGTGAGCGAGAGTGTAAATGTGGTGAGGAGAGGTGGTAGGAGATCATTCCCTAAGAGTGGGAGATGTGTTAAGACTATGGAGAGTTGAGTTTCAGAGGGCGAGTTGCTTAACCGTCCCAAAAGTCCGAAAACAATTTTTTTTGAATTGCTACAAAAATATTTCATAGCGCCGACAACTTTTTAAAAGAGCACTACAAAAATATTTCGTAGCGCCTATAGCTAGAATTTTCTGCACTGTGTTTCTGAGTCCATAATACATTTCAATCTACCCATTTCCATCAATTTGTGGTATCATAGCTACGTTTTACATTGGTGTTGTTTTCTACGGTAAAGGGAGATGACTATGCGAGCAAGGAGAGCATGAGGTCGAGGAGGGAGACCTATAGCTAATGCATAACTCTAAGAAGAGAAACAGAGGTTGAAAGTTTGTTTAGAGGCCATGGAGAATAGTAGGTAATGAGACCCTGAGGCTAGGATGACAATGGATTGGAGGAAGAAGCTACAAAAGAAAGAGCAGCACCGGTGGATGAAGCTCCAAAAGTTAAATTGTTGAGGTCAGTGTTAAGCTCAAGTTCAAGACCAAAACTTGAATTATCTACCTGTGATGGCAGCCCAGTAGCCAAGAATTTGATGGATTGGATCAGTGAACTAGATAAGTATTTTGAGTATGAGGAGATTGAAGAAGACAAGAGGGTAACTAAACGAGGGGACAATGTGTACGCTGAAATAGAAAACAAGGGAAACCCTTGATAAAGAGTTGGGACATGATGGTAGCGAAGATGAAATGGAAATTTTCTACCGAAGGATTATCAGTTATCCCTCTACAGACAAGTGCATAACCTCAAGCAAAGGTTTATGCCAGTTAGAGAGTATATTGAGGAGTATTACAAGGTGAATTTGAGAGAAAGTTATGTAGAAGACAGCCCAGAGAAAAAAACAAGGTACATCAATGGTTTGAAGATGGAGATTCAAGATGAAATCAACATGCTCTCTCCTAGGATGATGGAAGAAGCATATCATTTTTCCTTGAAGGCATAAGAGAAGATAGTGAAGAAGAAAATTCAAGTAGAGGTCACGGTTTTTCTAGAGGAAGAGGAAAGACAACAGAAAGGGGGAAAACTTCAATTGAAAAGAAATATGCAAGTAATCCAAGGCAACAAGGACAATAAGAGAATGAAGGTGACTCTGTATGAGGAAGCCCTTATCAGAGAGGTAGAGGTAGAGGAAGAGGCATAGAAAATTTATATCTATGTTACAAGTGTGGGCATCTAGGTCACAGATCTTTTGAGTGTCCTGGGAATTAGAAAGGAGGACAAAGAGATGCATATGTAGCTCAACCAAAATCAGCAGAAGCACAGGCACCTGTGGGAAAAAATGCACCAAAGACGAGAGAAGTGTTAATGATGAAAAGAGTCTTGTTGAAACCAGCCAAGGAGATTGGTGAACCAACACAAAGAAAAGCCTTGTTTAGGACTGTTTGCAAAGTTGGAGGAAAGAACTAAAAAGTAGTGATTGACAGTGGAAGCACTGACAATATAGTTTCCTTAGAAATGGTGGAGAAACTTAAATTGAAAAGGTTGAAGCACCCAAAACCATATAAAGTAGCATGGTTGCAGAAAGGTCACCAATTGTTGGGGAGTGAACAAAGCGAATTGGAGTTCTAGATAGGCCGATGTAAGGATAAGGTAGTTTGTGACATCATGCCAATGGATGTTTGCCACCTTCTTTTGGGACAACCCTAGAAATTGATAGCAAAGTGGTGCATGATGGAGAGAACAATACTTATAAGTTTGAAAAGGATGGTGTCAAGTATATCATTGTACCATTAAAGGAAGAATGTACAGCTAGGGCGAGTAGCTCAAAATCGTTGTTTTTAGGAGGAAAGAAATTTCTGCAACAAATGGAGAAAGAAGAGGTCAGTTATGCGGTGGTATACAAACCAAAAGTAATACTTCTGCACACTAAAATTGCAGATTTACCTGTTGAGATTAAAGAGATGTTGCATGAGTTTAGTGATATCATGGTAGATGATTTTCCAAGTGAGCTTCCACCTAAGAGAGGTATCAACCATCACATACACCTGATACTAGGAGAAAAACTTTCGAATAAAGTTGTGTATTGAATGACACCCAAGGAGAATGAGGTAATCAGGACACAAGTTCAAGGACTATTGGACAAAGGGTTGATAAGGGACATCTTGAGTCCATGTGTTGTCCCTGCAGTACTTAGTCCAAAGAAAGATGGAGAAAGAAGGATGTGCACAAATTCCAAAGAAAACAACAAGATCACAATTAGATACAGATTTCCATTTCCATAGATGGACGACATGCTGGACTATTTGAATGGGGAAACCTAACTTTTGAAGGTTGATTTGAAGAGTGGTTACCACCGGATCTAGATTAGAGAAGGGGATGAGTGGAAGACAAATTTCAAGACCAATAGTGAAATATATGAATGGCTAGTCATGTCATTTGGATTGGAAAATGCACCAATTACTTTCATCTAGGATGAATGAGGTCTTGAAGGAGTTCGTTGGTAAGTTTGTCATTGTTTATTTGGATGATATTTTGATTTTCAACTGAATAAAGGAATAACACCTTAGGCATGTAAGGTATGTTCTAGAAAGGTTGCAGCAATAGAAATTGTTTATTAACCTGAAGAAATATACTTTCATGAGGTTTGAGTTGGTATATTTAGGCTTTGTCATTTCAAAGGATGGATTGAAAATGGATCCACAAAAAATAGAGGAAATTGTAAGTTGGCCTTCACCTAAGAGCATTTTCAAATTTAGAAGCTTTCATTGCTTAGCCAGCTTCTATCGGAAGTTCATCAAGAGTTGTAGTGGTATTTATGCACCCATCATTGAAACAATCAAGAAGGATAGATAGCCATTTTTTTGGATAGTAGCAGCAAAGAAACGTTTCCATCTCTTGAAGAAGAAGATCACTGAGAAATTGGTGTTGAAGCTACTTGACTTCAATCTACTTTTCCAAGTCATATGTAATCCTCACAAAACAATCATATGTAATCCTCACAAAACAACCACTAGAGCAATATTGATTCAAGAAGGTATACTTGTTGCATATTTCAAGAAGAAGTTGAATGATTCAAAATAGAAATACTCTTCTTATGACAAGGAATTCTATGTGGTGGTTCAAGCATTGAATCAATAGAGACATTATTTGATACCCATGGAGTTTGTTTTGTTCTCTGATAATTCTGCATTACAGTATATAATGCAACCACAAAAGTTGAACCATAAGTATGCCAAGTGGGTGGAATTCCTACAAAGAGTCACCTTTGTTCCGAAACATGTGAGTGGATAATAAAATAATGTAGTTGATGCTTTGAGCATAAGGAGTTTGATCATGTAGGAGTTCCATGTACATATTTTGGGCTTTGATTATTTGAAGGACTTGTATGAGGATGATGCTAATTTTCGAGAGGCCTTTGAAGCATGCAAGAAAGTTGTGAGCATAGATAAAATCCCATGAAGGGAGTTTATGTTGCAGGATGGTTTGTTGTTCAAGAAAAGTCGCTATGTATTCCTCGTTTCTCAATGAGAGAGAATCTAATGCAAGAAAAACACAATGGAGGATTGATAGGGAATTTTGGTGTGGAGAAAATTGTAGAAAATATGTGATAAGTTAACCCAATAATGCAATATAAATCAAAGCAGAATACTATAACCTACTTCTACTATCAATTTGTGGAAGCTTAAAGATCGAGCTAAACAATATAACCAGAAGAAGAAGAATCAATGGCACAATACACATGAAAATACTTTGGGGAAAGTCTCAGATAAATCCCCACACTATTGTATTATCATACATGGTGGAAATACATAGGAATTATACAAAGCCTTAGATCTCACAGCTAGCCAACTCTCAGTATAATCCTCACAGATGCTCACAAGAAATCTTGGCTTCTCTCTAGCCTTCCTCTCTACCCTCCAAGCTCCTATTTCCTTGCGTTGTTCCTTGTGGCTGATTAGCCTGTTACCAAGTGGAAAAACAAGCCTTCAAAATTGCGCAATTCTCAAGCATGAATCCTTGACTGCATGCATGAGTTTTCTCCATGAGAAAACACATGCAACTGATAGTACATTGTCCTTGAACATTAATCTCAACTGGGTCTTTCTCGGAATATACATGCATGAGTTTTTGATGAGGGAATCTTCAGTTAACTGGAGTAGCAGTAGTTGAGTGCATTAATGCATCAACTGACTATGAACTCACTATTAGTTCCTCAAACAGTTTGGAACTAATTTAATTGGACTTAACTCAGTAAACTGAGTTAACTAATTACAACTCAAATATAACTCAATCTTATCTCCTTAATTTAAGGGATAACTCGTGCATGACTTCAGAAATACTTCTAACTTGAATTTCTCCAACTAATTAATTTAAAATAAATTAATTAATTATTTCCAAGTAGCTGTTAAGACTAAATTTGATTTTAATTCACAATTTAATTCAAGGGCAAATTAAATTGGAATATTCTTGTTGCCATATTTCAACACTCCCTCTCAACAAGAAAGGGATTATCTGCCACCCCGATCCTGTCTCTATGGAACTCGAATTTACACTTTGGCAATGCCTTTGTCAAAATGTCAGCATCTTGCTCCTCTTTCGAAATATATACTGCAACAACATGATCCTCCTCGACCTATGAAAAGCCACAAGCAACAAATCTTGCCTTATACTTCTCCACACTACCATCAACAACTTTCTTTACCTTGTAAAGCCAACGAGAACTCACAACTGACTTGTTCTCCAGTCTCAGAACCACATCCCAAACACTGTTACGAACTATGGAGTCATACTCCTCCACCATAGCATCAACCCAAATCGGCTGTTGCATTGCTTCCTCCAAGGAAGATGGCTCGGTCTCAACACATTTCTCAGCAAGGGCCATGTATCCAATGTACCTCTCAGGTGACCTCCTATGTCTGCACTGAGAGTATGGTGCTCCCACATTCTCTCTCACATCCTCCAACAATCTGTCAGCTTCACTTGTGCGCTTCTGTCCATCTCTAGAAGACTCTGCTTGAGTGGATGTCTCCACTCCTGGAACCTCTGCATGTGGCTACTCCGCATGAGTCTGAGGCTCCTCCTCCTTAGGAACCAACATTTCCTCCATGGCTTGTAGTTGGAGCTCCCTCTCAAGGGAAACTTGCATGGCATTTTTCTCATCAAACTTGAGATCTCTGCGAACCATTGTCCTCCGACTGGTAGGCAAGTACACCTGATAGTTGTGAGGTGTATAAGTGTACCCAACAAATATCCCCAACTCTGCTGTCATCTCAAGCTTCTTTCGTGCATCCTTTGTCACATGGCAATATATCGATGAGCCAAAGATCCTAAAGTGACCCACATCTGGTCTCTTATCGGAGAAGGCTTCCTCTAGTGTCTTCAGCCCAAGTATGCGATGCGCGCTTCTATTATGCAAATAGACCGCTATGTTGCATGCCTCAGCCCACAAGTGAAGTGGTAGGCCTTGGTCATGTAGCATTGCCTATGTTGACCCTACAATAGTTCTGTTCTTCCTCTCGGCCACCCCATTCTGTTGTGGGTTATGAGGTGTTGTCAACACTCATTTAATTCCTTCCACTGCACAAAAGTCCTTAAACTCTTGAGAGACATATTCTCCACCCTTGTCACTTCTCAAGGCCTTGATATTCCTCCCTGACTCTTTCTCGACCAAGGCTTTGAACTCACAAAACTTTATGAAATTTTGGTCCTTCTTCTGCATGAAATAAATCCAACATTTACGAGAATAGTCATCAATGAAAATCACATAGTACCTTTTCTTTGTTGTGGATGTCGTGAAGAATGGTCTACACAAATCAGTATGAACTCGCTCTAAGATAGCTCTGCTCAACTGTCTCAATCATGAAAGGAAGACTTGGTGTACTTTCGCAAGGTGCAACCTTTTCATGTGTCAACTTGCTCAAGTTTACCTTTGGGAAGTCCTGTAGATATCTATTGTATTATCTTCAAAGCCCCATGATGCAAATGGCCCAACCGCCTATGCCACAACTCGTCAATGTCTTGGCTTTGCACTAATTCTTCTTTCATACTCAATGTTGCACAATCATCTACCTCTAGTTTATAGATATTCTTCACTCAAATCCCTATCCTCTTGGTCTAACCCATGTATATGTGTCTTAGGAATGCCTTTCCTTTACTGAAGACAACATCGTAGCCTTTGTCCTCCAACATCGTGACACATCACATCTGTCAAGGTGACAGGAGCTCCATGCTCCCTCTGAAAAGCAATCGTGCCCACTCCTGAAACACCATACCTTCTGTCATCACCCATCTCTATGCACATCTTGAGGTCTTTCTCCTCCAAGGCACTGAATAAAATTTTATCACTGATCATGTGGAATGAGGCTCCACTATCAAGATATCATACACAACCCATCATCGATGACACCATGCATGCGATGAGGGTAAAGTCCATTTCGAACTGAGAGGCTAATGCCTCACCTTCCGATCCTTTCAAGGATCCCTTCTTAGACTTCTTCGATAGGAAATTAGTCGCATAATGTCCCATCTTGTGACAATTAAAGCATCTTACTTTTGATATGTCACCCTTCTTCCCTACATGAGAAGAATTCAATTTAAAATTGGAAGCCTTCCCCTTCCCTTTCCTTGCCTTACTTGCTAAGGCCATATTTTCTTCATCATCATTCTTGGATGAAGAACCATCTCGTGTGCTCCTCCTGATCTCCTCCTACATAAGATCCGGCCATAGTCGTTCCCAATCTGACAGTTTCTCCCTTCCATTCACAGAGTTCTGATAGCTATTCCAACTCTTTGGAAGGCCAAGGAGAGAGAGGCTCACAATATCATCATCGGCAATAGTTATTACCACACCGCCAAGCTCATCTCTACAGGTGGTGAGCTTGTTCAGATATGTGGAAATAGTATCTCCCTTCTCCGTCTTGATTCTTTGAAGCTTATCCTTGAGTGCCAATTTCCTCTAGTCGCTATTGTTCTAGTAGAGGTCCTTCATTGTATTCCGCATTGAAAATGGAGTATCCTTCCCATGGAGACTCGAGACAATATGATCTCAAACTCCCTCAAGGATGATCCATCTCACCTTCGCCACACACTTCTTCCACTCAGCCAACTCTTGTGCATTAGTTGAAGCTAGATTCGGGATATCTTGATCAATGAATTCCTTCAAGCCATTGTCTTCTAATATAGCCTCCATTCTATCTTTCCATGCTATGTAATTCAAGTTACCTTCCAAGGCATACTCGAGTCTCAAGCCATAGAATGCTATTGGCCAACCTTGAAGTATGATATGAATTCGATTTGCACCTGCAACCCCAAACTTCAAACTTTGAATTCTCTTCTCAGTATACTTTTCACAGCTCCGATACCATGTAGAAAATATGTGATAATGCAATATAAATCAAAGAAGAATACTATAACCTAATTCTACTATAAATTTGCAGAAGCTTAAAGATCGAGTTGAATAATATAACCAGAAGAAGAAGAATCAATGGCACAATACACATGAAAATACTTTGGGGAAAGTCTCAAATAAAACCCCACACTATTGTATTATCATACATGGTGGAAATACATAGGAATTATACAAAGCCTTAGCTCTCACAGCTAGTCAGCTCTCAATACAATCCTCACATATCCTTATAGGCAATCTTGGCTTCTCTCCAACCTTCCTCTCTGCCCTCCAAGCTCCTATTTCCTTGTGTTGTTCCTTATGGATGATTAGCCTATTACCACGTGGAAAAACAAGCCTTCAAAAAATCACAATCCTCAAGGATGAATCCTTGACTGCATGCATGATTTTCTCCATGAGAAAACACATACAACTGATAGTACACTGTCCTTGAACATTAATCTCAACTAGGTATTTCTCCGAATAGACATGCATGAGTTTCTGATGAGGGAATCTTCAATTAACTGGAGTAGCACTAGTTGAGTGCATTAATGCATCAACCGACTGTCAACTCACTATTAGTTCCTCAAACAGTTTGGAACTAATTTAACTGGACCTAACTCAGTAAATTGAGTTAACTAATTACAACTCAAATATAACTCAAGCTTATCTCCTTAATTTAAGGGATAACTCTTGCATGACTTCAAAAAGACTTCTAACTTGAATTTCTCCAACTAATTAATTTAAAATAAATTAATTAATTATTTCCAAGTAGTTGTTAAGAATAAATTTGATTTTAATTCACAATTTAATTCAAGGACAAATTAAATTGGAATATTCTTGTTGCCATATTTCAACAAAAACACTTGGGAAACTAGAACACTTCTATTTTTGGACAAATATGAGGAAAAATGTCTGAAATATGTGAACAAATGAAAATTGTGTCAACATTAGAAAGGGAGGAGTCAAAATGCTAGACTATATACTCCTTTTCCCATTCCCAACAAACCATGGGACTCGGTGAGTATGGACTTTTTTTTGGGTTTACCAAAGGCGCATTGAAGTAAGGACTCTATACTTGTAGTTGTGGACAAGTTTACAATTATGGCTCATTTTATCCCATGTTGCAAGATTAGTGATGCTACACATGTGGCTCATTTGTTTTTCAATGAGATTGTTTGATTGCATGGCTTCCCGAAGAGTATAATCTCTGACAGGGACACAAGGTTCACAGAGAATTTCTGGAGGACTTTGTGGAGGAATCTTGGAAGGAAATTGAACTTTAGCTCAGCTCATCATCCACAATCTGATGGGAGAATTGAATTTGTGAATAGGAGTTTCGGAAATATATTAAGGAACCTTGTGGGTGATCATCCAAAGTAGTGGGATTGTGTGTTAGTTCAGGTTGAGTTTTAATACAATGATTCGCCAAATAGGATCACAGGGAAGAGTCCATTTCAGATCTTGTATGGAATACATCCTAGAACATGGGTGGGACTACTGCAAACTTGAGCAGAGGAGTGTTGGTGGGGAGGATTTTGCAGCAATAATGAGTGATTTACATGAGGAGATAAAACAAAGTTATAGGACAACAGCTACATGCACAAGCAAAGAGCAGATTTAAGAAGAAGAGAGGTAAAGTTTGAGGTAGGGGACATGGTCTTAACCCACCTAAGGAAGGAGATTTTCCTGAGAGGGGAATATAAAAACCTCAAGATGAAGAAAATAGGGCCTTGCTAAATACTCAGAAAAATTTCTACAAATGCCAATGAGTTGGAGTTACCTATAGGCATAGGTATCTCACCTATCTTCATGTGGCTAGTTTGTATCCCTATCAGTATGGTGATGAAGGTGACACTACAACAAATGAGAGTAGTGGAGAAGTTAATGAACAAATCTAGATGAAGTATATTCCCATGGCAGGGAGTTGAGAGGATGAAAGAATTTTGGACACCAGAGTTGCAAAGTACACCAGGGGAAAAGAGTATTTATAGTTTTTGGGGAAGTGGAAGGACCGTCCAGTGGAGGCTTCTACATGGATGAGTGTTGAAGCTCTACATAAGTAAGGTTTAGTTGTAGAGGGACTTATACGAAGGAGCTCATGAGTTTTCCTTCCTAGGGGAGTCTGATGCAGGAGCATTAGACCAAGCTTGTGATGAAGAAGTGGAGCAGAGCTTAACAATGTGGTGGACTGGCCACATGTTAAGCTAGCAAGTTGATTTTGTTGCTTTTGATAGCATTCTAAATGTTTAATGTAAGTGTAGGAATGCGAGTATGTCGAAGATTCTATGAATTAAGGGTTATTTCCTTTCTAATAATTAACTCACCATGGTTGTATTTTCGACATCCCTTATTTGGAGAGAAGAGGAAATGAACCAATCACTAAGATTTGTGAATAAAGAGGCATCAAATGAAGAGGAGGGAAATTCTTATCCTACCTCCAAGTTTGTAGGCTCGAATGAATTAAAATAAAGTTGTGCAACAACATATTTATTCATCAATTTGCATTTTTTTTCTTTGGGTTACACTCAAACTGTGTGTGTGCATTTTAGTTACATTTTAAAATTCGTGTGGCCATGTTTGTAATGTTATATGCTTGTTAACATTCAAGTTTTTAGCAGTCGTAGTTTATGTGTGTCCCATTTACTGTGACCTTCGAACATTTCGCAAGGCCCTTGTTTTTTAGGCAGTGACAGACCCTTTTTGATTAGAATGCATATCATTAGTGTGCAAGAGTGTAAATGAGATGAGGAGAGGCGGGAGGAGATCATTCCTTGAGCATGGGATCTGTGTTAAGAATTTGGAGAGTCAAGTTGCAGAAGGAAAGTTGCTTCACCTTCCCAAAAGTATAAAAACAAATATTTTTGAAGTACTACGAAAATATTTCGTAGTGCTTACAAGCTTTTAAAATAGCGCTACAAAAATATTTCGCAATGCCTACAACCAGATTTTTCAGCACTGTGTTTGGGAGTCCAGATTGCCTGTTGGTCTACCAATTTCCATTAGATCATCTAAAAGTTTCTTGAAACTTCATGTGACAAGCTCCACATGTGAGTAATTGGAGCTTACATGACATCCACGTACAATGGTAGTTAATAGGACAAGTTAATTTTGAAGGGGCATAATTTCCCCATATAAAGTCCAATCAAATTGATCCTTGAAGCATTGGAAAGCACTCAATGTGCAAAACTACATCTACAAGATGGAAGCTTCATGCACAATGTTGACCCCCAAAAATACCATTTAATGCCTTAAATGAGTTTTGAGAGTTTTAACACCTTAAATAACCAAAATAATGCCTACCCCTAAAATGGGCCCTAAATCTTTTAGATCTAATTTTTCCACTAAGGAAAGCACCAAAGTAGATGAAAAAGTACATAATAATCCAATTTGATTCAAGAAGTATACAACGAAATATATATTTTTCCTTCATTTTAGGACCCATCACTTTTTCTAGTTAAAATAGAAGTTCTCATGCACTTTCTTCTACTAAGAATTGATTGAGACAAGTAAAGAAGCCCTATGGATTAAGTCATTGCTTGAGGAGATTGGTTAGCTCAATTTAAATGCATGTTGATACTTAAGATGTTGTATTTATTTCCACTCAATATACTCATTATAAGATGTAAATTGTTGATCTCCATTGGCAATGCATCAAAAAATTGAAGGCAATCCTCAGTTGGTGCATTGTCCTTCAAAACAACATGACATAGATATATGATCACCAAATCTCTCACATAAGCTAAATTTTTTAAGTTTCCACAACTTGGGATGGTTGAAGTGATAATCAATGGGGGATTGAAATGATGATGCCTTCTCTTTCTTGTAAACCATGTCCCATGCTTAAAGGAGGGTGTTGGTGTTATTGATGTTCTATTATACGTTTTTTCTACGATCTTGACTTAGTGAACATTAAATTCCTTTTGCATAAATCCTTATTGGTTCATCATTAATGTCATATTTAGAAGGTGGATTACTCATCCCTTATTAGTATGGTGCTTAAAAATTAGTTCGATGGTCCATAATTAATGTGGTACTTTTCCTAGTGATAATAATTGTCTATTGCAAGTATAGAATGATGGCATGCAAAAGAATAGAATAAGTTTGTTTAGAGAGTCAAGTTTTCAGTCCCATGAATGTTTCTCCACTATAAATCCGATGTTATTTTCTCTTGTCACTTGGTTGATTGTTTAACATCATTTTTCACATTTAGTGAAAATTCTAATACATTCAAAGCAATGAAATGGTGATCAAAAATATTAATCACAATGAAATGGATCCTACATACATCGCTACCTAAAATACACGAGTATTTTTACAATAATGAATTGCTTTTATAAGACTTATTTATTTTGAATAGTTGTAGAGAGGAAGAGATTGATATTGGAAAGGATAACGACGACCAGAGCTAGGGTTATCGTGGAGACACTCTGCAGCGATTTGGCCCCCAGTGCAAGGTTTGGTCAGAGTGATCTAGGTCTTAGACGTGAGCCCCTTCATCTTTTTGGGTCGATGTTTGGTTGTGCATAAAATTACTTTCTTTGAAGGGCTTTGTCTACTTGGTTTAAGTTTTGCATGGTTACGATATATGCCCTTGGTCCAAGTGGCTCTAGAAAACCTCAAAAATAAAAGTTCTTGAATTTTATCGAAACCTATACCAGAACGTAGAACTCATCATTTTGATTCCAATGGCACAAAAGACACTCAAATCCGAGTTTGTTTTTTCAATATATTTGTAATCAAAGTTTTGGCCAACTAGGCCCCACTTATTAAATTTGGCAGAGAGCCAACTAAATTTGGGGGTCCGCGAAAATTTGAGATTTGACTAAATTTGGTGGAATCTGCTAAATTTGGAATTTTTTAACTAAGTGACAAAATGGTACTTAGCAGCGACAGTTTCTGGTGATCGGAACTCGCGAAATTGGCAAGAGGACACATAGGGCTACCATAGGTTGGAATTTTAGAATTGGATGTTCTGAAAATACAGAGATACATCAGAGGCAATATCGAGTTCCTACAAAGAAAAAAAGGTGTGTAGATTTTTTTAACTTTTTGCTTAAGATTGGTTTGAAAAATTATTTTGAAGGAATTAAAAGGGATAGTAGAACATTATTATCGGTAACTGATGCCTCGAGGAAAGAAAATGCAAACACCTAGTAAGGAACCTGAAAGCTCTAGCATGACTCATGAAGAAGAGGAAGAAATGCTACATGATATATCAAAATTACAAGACCAAGTGCAAAAAATGTCAGCCTCACAAAAGCTAACAGAAGCTAAGATAAATGGCATGGAATCTAAGATAAAGGGCATGGAAGCTAAGATGGACGATTGGAAGACAGATTTGAAGACAGACATGGACGATTTGAAGACATATTTGAAGACAAACATGATGAATTGAAGATAAATATGAATAAGTTGCTACAAGAAATGGTCACTAAGGGTGAAAGGGTAGTAAAGGAAACTCATGATGAGAACAAAAGAAATGTTAATCATGATTCCATAGACTCTAATGTGGGATCGAAAACCCATCATATTCCAAAAATCGATATGAGGAAGTTTGATGGCAAGGATCCCGCAACATGGATATTACAGATGGAGCAATTTTTCGATCTCAATAATGTGCAAAACACACAAAAGGTACGTATTGCAACTTTATATTTGGAACCAAAATCAGTTTGTATGGTATCAATGGCTTTGCTCTCGTAAACAATTTATCACTTGGGAAATTTTTATGGAAGAATTGATAGCACATTATGAGGATACAAAAAGCAACACTTTTTTTAGCCAATTGATAAGTCTCAAACAAAAGGGTTCAATAATGGAGCACATTGAGGAGTTCCAAAAATTGAACATAAGGGTAAAAGATATTCCAGAGGAGCATAGGATTGATGTGTTCATAGGGTCTTTAAAGGATAATATCCAACATGATGTTCGCCTTTGGGAACCTGATTCATTAGAGAAGGCATTCAGGTTAGCAAGAAAAATGGAAAGCAAAATTATGGCAACCAAGAAGAATACCACTCACAACTATAAAGATGGAAGTGTTGTCCCTAGTCTTCCACAACCTATAAGGTTGACACCACAACAATTGGAAGAAAAAAGAGCAAAAGGACTTTGTTACAGTTGTGATAGTAAATACACTAAAGGTCATAAGTGTGCTAAGAAGAAATTATTCTACATATATTGTGAAGAGGAAGAAGAAAAGGAGCAAGAAAATTCAAAATAAGAGGATATACTCCAGAAACAAAGCCTAGATGAAGAACAAATGAATCCAACGATATCTTGTAATGCATTGGCGGGAATTACCACTCCTGAAACCATCAAGATAAAAGGACAAATCAAGAAGAAAAATTTAATAGTGTTGATTGATTCAGGAAGTACCCACAATTTTATTCATTGTAAGGTAGCAAAAGAATTGAATTGCTTCTTATATCTAGCACCAGAGTGTCAAGTAATGGTTGCAAATGGATGAACAATAAATTGCTCTGGAAAGTGCCATAATATCAAGCTATCCATGGGAGAATATGCATTGACTAGCCCAATGCTTTCCATTCCAATGGGAGGTGCTGATGTTGTATTAGGAGTCCAATGGCTACAATCCTTGGG
>APFE030791709.1:4562-50176 GCA_000404065.3 Pinus taeda
CTACCAATGCTGCTACTATCTCTAATAAGTGAAAATGCATGGATCTAAACTGCTTACATCATAAAAGACATGTTTTTTGTATTTTTCCTTTAAGTGGGTGGAATGCTTATGATTGTGTGCTAATTGGGGTTTGGTTATGCAGATGGGATGGAGAAGGAAGGAAAGCGTGGAACAGGTTGGGGAGGCTAGGAGAGGTCCCTAGGGATCCTTAGCATCCATCCATAGAGGTTCCTCACATTCAGAAGCTCAGCAACCAAGTGAGTGGCCTCCTACAGGATGTCTGCAGGGGATCCTACAGGAAACTCAGAGGTTTCTACAGGATAGTCCTGTAAGTCTTCTACAGGATGTTCTGTGCAATTCTACAGGATGATTGGCCGTGAAGGTTTTGGGAGAGGACAGAACGAAGTGAAGGTCGAGGAGATATGTTTGCATGTGTGATCAAGATGGAGGAGATGGTAATGGAACGAGAAAGAGGAGTGTAAATGAAACGAATGATTATGACTGTCACCAAACCGAAAATGCATCAACCTAAATTACTTATGCCATGAATTCAATGAACAGCAATGGAAAACAAGAAATGAAACCTATTTGAAACAATTATGAAACTAAGTATTTATAAACCCAAACATGCATCCAAATTGATATCAAGTTCTGCAAATGAGATTCAAACACTAATGGCATTTAAATCCAAATAGAAGATTTTATTATGAGAATGCAGCAAAGACACATAAATATAAACAAGGGAGGTACTGGGCGCTTGAGATGGGCCCAACGCCAAGAACTACAGCCTCCCAAGAGAGATTTAGAGCTGGTGCAAAGCTGGATCCATCTTTATTAACCAAGAATGAAAAGTTACATCAAAACTGTCCACAAGGAGAGCTTGAGAAAGAGCTGAAAGCAAAACTAATTCATGGCCTACAAATCGAATTACAAACTAGCTAACTAATGGCTAAAACAAAATGACTAACTAGCTACAAAAATGACTAACCACTAGCTAACCAAAATGACTAACTACCAGCTAACCAAAATGAAGCCCCAAGCCTTCTTATTTATACAATTTGAGGACCCAACAGTCCTCCTAAAAGTTAGGGACTTGGCTGCCCAAGACTTGTAGTTAACAGCAATCCAACTTGACTTGCTTGGCTGCCCTTGTGCTCATTGATTTGGTGGCCTTTTAACTTCGAGCTGATGGTGGAGAATTCGAGGTAAGGACCCATAAATGAGGGGGAAACCTTCCTACAAATCCTCTAGCTTGTTCTCCCACGAATTTGGCTGCCAAGTGCTTATTAAGACCTTCAAATTTGTCTCCAAGTTGACCAACAAGGCTACACAAAGCACCCATTAGACTTGTTTGCATAATGACTAACCAAATTCACTCTATTAACATAAAAATAATCAAAAACATGCAATAAACAAATGAGAATGGTGGACTAAGCCAAATTAGGAAGTTGAATGAGCCCAAATAATTGTCCATTTTTGGGGCTCATCACTAGCTCACCATGAGGATTGTAGATCACCCATGCTGCGGAGGAAAGATTTTGTGTATTGCGACAGGCACCATCAGCGAAACCAATATAAGGTGCACCAACCATCTGCACAAGAAGTAAAATGACACAATAAGCGCAAATAATGCCTACACACCAAGCCACACATGCACACACTAAAAACACATGTATGTACACAACAGGTGCATGAAAATTCATACATAATATTTTTTCAGATAAAGCCCATTTTGGGGCTTATCGAAAGGATTTCCTTCATAGTCAATTAGCTCATAGGCCCCTTTCTGTAAAACGCATTTCACAATATAAGGCCCATGCCACATCGGTTCGAATTTTCCTGCCCCCAGCGTATCATTCGCTTGATCGTATAGCAGGATTAAATCTCTCTCAATAAAAGAACGAGGAGTAACAGTTTGATCGAAGTGAGTTTTCACTCTCTTCTTCTGTGCTTCAATGACTAAAGAGGCGAGTCGATGGGTCTCGTCTAGCCACTCTAGGTAAAGAAGTCGTTCTTTTACAGGGGTAGTATTCGGGAGCAATTCGAAAGTTATCTTGAGAGAAGGTATCTTGCATTCAATCGGAAGGGTAGCCTCCAGACCATCAACAAGTTGAAACGGTGTGAATCTGGTGGCATCCTTCACTAAGGTACCATAATATAATTAGAGCCGACATAAAAATAATAATGTAAGGGCACAATAATAACAATTGTGGGCTTCTATGGGGCACAATAGTAACAATATGGGGACTACATGGGTATAGCAATATAATAAGGTGGTTGTACTTATAAAAATAAGGGGTTACACTAGTAGTATAGGGACCTAACATGCCCCTCTCCTTCAAAAAGTGTTGTCCTCAATGCTTGAGTACTTCTTGATGCTTCTGTATAAAATTCTTGTCCGCCCATGTGGAATCTTCAGTGGGTAAGTTCTTCCACTTCATGAGATACTCTGAAATTGATCAATTCCGTAGCTGTCGGGTTCTTGTTTTTGTGACTGCTCCAGGTTCCAATATGATTTTTCCTTCCTCTTCAAGTTCTGGCAATATTGTTTGAATTGGGATCTTCTGCAACTTTTGAATGAGTGGCCATACTTCTTCGTCCTTCTTCCATTCATCCTTTGCTTCGTTTAACCAATCTGGTTGGATAATAGAAATAGCACAAAACAATGCTTCCACATCCTCATCCTTTCTTGAGAGTGCATCTAAAACAAAATTTTGCTTCCCTTTTCTATAGATGATGTCAAAGTCATAACCCAACATATTTGTGACACATTTTTTCTGTTCTTCTAAAGATAATAGTTGTTCTAAAAAGTATTTAAGACTATCATGATCCATATTTACATTGAAGTGTCTTCCCATTCGATAAGGTCACCATTTCGGAAGTGCATGTAGTATTGCCAACATTTCCTTCTCATAAATAGCTTGCTTGAGATGTAGCAGTAAAAATACCCAATCACCTACATCAAAACATTTTTCACTACAATGTTTATCTACCTGTTATTTCGTTCGATTTTGCACCAAAGTGGCGTTATCATTTTAAAGTTGGAGAACTTGTTGTTGATGCTCAATGTGATCTTTCACTGCTTGAACATTTTTCTTCTTGATATGTCCTTCTATCTTGAGAGTTTGAGGAGTGGTAATTTCTTCCAATGCTTTACAAGATATGGCCGGGTTCATTTCTTGATGCTCGATGTGATCTTTCACTTATTGAACATTTTTCTTCTTGATATGTCCTTCTATATTGATAGTTTGAGGAGTGGTAATTCTTGACAATGCTTTACAAGATATGGTCGGATTCATTTCTTCTTTCTCTGGGGTTGGGTCCTCGCATATATCCTCTTCCTTTGATGTTTCTTGGTCCTTTTCTTCCTCCTCTTCATACTCTATGTAAAATAATTTCTTCTCAGCACACTTATGACCTTTAGTGCATTTGCTATAATAATTGTAACAAAGCCCTTTTTCTCTTTTTTCTTCGAATTGTTGTGGTGTAACCCTTGTAGGTTGTGGAAGGCTAGGAGAAACAACACTTCCATCTTTATAGTTGTGAGGGGTAGAATTCCTTGTTGCCATAATTTTTCTTTCTACTTTGTAACAAAGTATTTTTTCTCTTTTTTCTTCCAATTGTTGTGGTGTTGCTCTAAAGAAGGTGTTGCTCTTTGTATTTTCATAATGTGCTATAATTTCCTTCGTGAAAATTGACCACGTAACAAGTTTTTTACGAGAACAAAGCCCTTTATACCATAAAAATTGATCTTGTTCTAAATATGAAGATGCAGTACATACCTTTTATAATAGTCGTACGCCATGTAGATCAAAATATTTCTCTATCTGTTGTATCCAATTTATCGGATCCTTGCCATCAAACTTTCTGATCTCGCTTTTTCTTGATTTTAGGAGCTCGATCTTGAAATGGTTGTAACTCTGTACTTTCAGATCTTTAAGTTCTGAAATTGTGATCTACAGTAGCCCTCTGCATCCTCTTTCCAATGCCACCAGTCTAATCGAATTCAGATTCTCCAAGGAAGAGTTATGCACAATCTCTGAATATGACCTTATTATATACCTTTTCAGAAGAGCGAACTTGTATGAAGTGCCATGTGTCACTGTTTTGACCTTAGGATCTGAAAAATATACACAGGAAACTACAATTTGTCTTCTTTTTGTAACTTCGTATGAAATTTCAATCTAATGCTCAAAACAAAAGTGATGACTATTTTCCCAAGGTGACCTATTTGGAATGTAATTCGGGGGTCTGCAAAAACCCTAACTTCCTCAAACTATATCTCCGAAAATATAGCAAGCAGGAACTGGAATTGGAGCGGATATTCAAACTGATTTCTTCTAAAATGAGTTTTTGTTTTAACTTTTGAAACTTTGTAGCGAAAGAGTTATATCAAAAATCCCACGATGACCTGTTTTAGCTTAAATTCTAGAGCTCGCAAAAACCCTAACTTCCTCATATCATATCTCCAAAAATGTAGCGAGACAAGCTCTGAAATGTGAACTTGAGGTTCAGCACGATTTCTTCTCAAATGGGTTTCTTTTTTCACTTCTAAAATGTTGCAGAAAAAAATTATAGCGAAAATGCCACGATGACCTATTTGGAGTAGCAAAACCCTAGAATCCAAAACTCTGATACCAAATGTTATGAAACTAGATCACAAAAAGATAGAAAATATAGATCAATGCCTTATAATTCAACCTCTTCAAGGGGGAAACCTCCTCTACATTACATAATGAACAATTCTTGGATGATACAAATGAAAAGACCTCCTTTCTATATATAGGAGTCTAAGGGGTTATAATATAATGAGAGCCGACATAACAATAATAATGTAAGGTCACAATAATAACAATAGTGGGCTTCTATGGGGCACAATAGTAACAATATGGGGACTACATGGGTACAACAATATAATAAGTGGGTTGTACTAATAACAACAAGGGGTTACACTAGTAGTACAGGGGCCTAACAGCCCATAAGTCAGAAAACAACATCAAATGCCAATTAGACTTGTGCATTCCAATGGTATGTTGAAGCATCGTAACCAACACCTTGTTGACGGCTTCGACTTGGCCATTGACCTAAGGGTAATAAGGCGTCGAGCTATCGTGAAGAAAACCTAACTGGGTCATTAACTCAGTCATCATATGACCACATAAATGAGAACCATGATCTTTGACAATAGCCTGAGGGACTCCAAATTAAGTAATCACATGATTGAATAAGAACTGGGCAACTGTCTTACTGTCATTGGACAATGTAGGCATCGCTTCGGCCCATTTTGTAAAATAATCAACGTCAATGATAATATAGCCATGCCCCCCAGCTGAGCGAGGGTTACAGGTCATAAAATCAATTCCCCATTTAGCAAAAGGGTCAATGGTAATGACAAGATGCAATGGGGATGGGGGCGCACGCATCTTCCATTGGAAAATTTGGCACGCGTGACAGGAACGGATAGCAAGAATGCAATCCTTGAAAATAGAAGGCCAAAAATAACCAGCGCGGAGGATATTTTGGGTAGTAGCATAACCAGACGTGTGACCACCACAGGCGCTAGAGTGGCAGTCATTCAAGACTCGTTCAACTTCCTCGAATGTCAAATAATGGCGGAGAACTGAATCAACACTAAGACAATACAAGGTGTCCCTAACAATTCGATAACGTTGAGAATGATGACGAATACGTCGTTGAGCATCCTTAGTCAAATCAGGACGGAAGGAAGACATCTGGAGGTAGACAATAATGTCACTGTACCAGAGATCGAGGGTATTGATCAAGAAAAGGGTATCATCTGGAATGCGGTCCTCAATCTGAGAGAGAGCAGTAGTGGATGGTAACGAGCAAATCAATTCAGCGAATATAAGGGACTTCTTAGACTTGGCAGTAGTAAACTCCAAATCAAACTCTTGAAGGATAACGATCCATTTCAAGTATTTTCCCCCTAGCAACTGACGTGACAAGATGTACATCATTAGGTTGCAATCAGAAATCACTGTCGTCGAGCGCGACAAAATATACTGACAGAAACATTGGACAGCGTGAATGGCTGCCAAGGCGAGCTTCTCAACATAAGCATATCAAGTCTCAGTGTCAAGGAGGTTGCGGCTAAGATAATAGATAACATGCTCGGAACCGTCGTCGTCGTCTTAAACCAAAACCATGCCAATAGTACTGTCGGCAGCAGCAAGATAAAGCATATAGTCACGATGGTAATCAAGCGAATGCAATAAGGGAGCAAAAACAAGGAGAGCCTTGAGTTGCTCAAATAACTCTTGGGCGGTGTCATCCTAGATGAAGGGAGTGTCACGCTTTAGGAGTCACATATAGCCTTTAGCAATCTTAGCATAGTTAGGGATAAAACAACATAGGAAATTGGCTTTTCCCTGTGAACTCTGTAACTATTGAAAAGAGGCAAGAGGAGGGAGATTCAGTATAACTTCAACTTTGAGGGGATCTAAATGAATGCCCTCTTTAGAGACGACAAACCAAAGAAGTCTACTGGATTCGACGCAGAAGACACACTTATGCGGATTAAGATGAATATGGTAATGTCAACAGCAAAGAAAAATCTCGCGGAGATGGTTGGGGTGGTTAGACCATTTAGCTGAATGAGCCGAGAGGTCATCCATATATGGCTGAATAATGTGACAAATGTCATGGAATGCATCGGAAATTGCTCACTGGAAGGTAGCACCAGCATTTTTAAGGCCGAAGGGAAGCTTCTTGTAAGGAAAGGTACCCCACAGGCAGATGAAGGCAGTTTTGTGTTGATCTGCCTACGAAATATTAATCTGGTTATAACAAGAAAAGTCGTCCATAAACGAGTAGATTTCACTCCCAACACAATTGTCAATGAGCTGGTCGATAAAGGGCATAGGATAATTATCCTTTGGACATGCATGGTTGATGTCATGGTAATCAATACAAACCCTAATAGTGCCCTGCTTTTTGGTTACAAGGACAATATTAGAGACCCAGTCAATCAGTGGGATAGGGTAAACATTGTCGAACAGGCTTGGCACCACGATACGAAGGGATCTCGTGTACCACGATACTAGGGTCAATACCAAGGATTTCTCTATATGACCAAGCAAAAATGTAGTGACATTCTCTGAACAGATCGGTATAAAGCTTAATCTCCTGTGGAATACGAGTATGTCCAATATGGATCTTCTCAACAATCCTTGATTTGACAGAGATGTCGATGGGCATAGTTTGCATAATATTCCCCATATTTCCTTCAAAGAAAACTTCATGAATTTGAATAGGCGTTTGAAGGGGCTGTGAGGGAATACAGGAATCAAACTTCTCTAGACAAGTAATCATGGCCCCATGGCTTGGGAGAAACAAGGAATGATGGTGATGATCAAACCAAGGACGTTCCTCGAAAGACATAGTTTCTTAAATTGCTTCATCGGAAGGAAAGATCTCCTTTAACGGATCTGAAGAACGCTATCTCCAAGACAAGGGGATTGTGCATACGTGTCAAGAGGCCTGCTTGATGGAGCAGGATCAGAAGATGAAGCTGATGCGGAAATAATTTTGACATAGTTGAGCTCGGCAGGACTCAAAGGCATGACGTCACCCCAGGAGTCCACCTGATCGACGGGAGGGACCACCCAAGGATCAAAATGGATAGAAATCATGTTAATGGGGGCGACGTTAGGAGGTGGGAGTGAAAAGACACCCATAAACGTAGGATCTTTGAAATTCCAGCGCCCACACTTTCATAAGGAATGGAGGTATGCTCCACAAATGTTACTTTTCCATCCGAAGAAGAAGAGGCGAAGAAGGACAGTTGATCAACAGTGAAAATTTTCCCTTGATGGGGAAAACGTAGGACACAGAATATAGATGAAGCCACAACACACATGGCATATGTCCAGCTTCGACCTAAGAGAAGGTTGTAAGTCAGATTTTCATCAACTTCAACCTCAACTGTCTTCCCCTCCAGAGTGATGGGCAAGCGTGGGAGGATACCAAAAGGATGGGATTCTCTTCCGCTTAAGGCTTCCAAGGTATTAGGAGATTGAAACAATATCGGGGAATCGATGGCCTTCCAACAAGCAACAGACATGATGCAAGTGGAGGCGCCCTCATCAATAACAGTGCGATGAATATTTTTCGAGTTAATGATGACTTGAATGAGGAAAGCAATATGATGAGGCAATTGCGGTACATGTTTGTCAAGATTGAAAGTGATTAAATCCGAATCGGCTGGTTCAATGCCACCAATGGCTAATAACAGAGATTTCTTTTGGGAGGGACAACTCTGGAGGACTTCCGAAGCGGACATAACTGAAGGGGCTTGGGCTAAGTCCTCAACAATGCTATAATGCTGCGCAGCACGAGCATTAGGGTTGTAAGAAGATTTCCAGAGCACTCCTTTGGTAGGAGGTCAAATGACTGAATCGGTACTAGGCCACTCAATATGGAGAGGGCCAGTACTGGACGAAGGAACACTTGAAGGGACTTTAGGGTCCTGTCCATCGGGTGGAGGATATTCGTTCGATCGAGTACTGATATGAATGGGAAAAGTCCCAGCCATGAAAACTTGAGAGCCAAAAATGGAAGAGGATTGAGGTTGATCGACCACCATTTGGGTTTGTTGAGAGGGAAAAGGTTCCTTAAGCACAGCAGGAGTTCCAGGGATGCCTTTAAGCAAACAAATAACCTCAGACCGTCAAGGACAGTCTTTAGTGTAGTGATCCTTGTCGCAAATGAGACGAGGGTACTTGGGTTTGTGTTTGGTACCATCATCGACCGGAGGCTTAAGAGGGTCTTGTGGTGGATTGGATTTATTTTTCCCTTTTCCCTTTCTCTTACCTTTCGAAGCTTTATCTACCACGGTGGACTGGACGACATTGACTTCAGAAGTTTTACCGGTATTAGACAGGGCCTAAGAAGCATTTTCATTTGAAGCAAAAGATTTTTGCTTCACAGGGGTCGTGGAAGACTTTCAGGAGGATGAAGTAATGGAACCAATGACACCGTCGACGGATGGCGTGGATGGAGCCTTAGAAGTTTTGGGTCGCAGAGCATCAAGCAAATAATCATACAACGTATCGAACTGGGAATAAACCAAATCGCGATACTGAGCATGTGCGATAGCTTGCTCTTCAGTAACACATGCGCCATTGGCAATATCGCGGGCTATCGGACCGACAAACGAGGTTGTGAACCAGTCGGTTAGAAGCTAATCAGGGATCCATAACTTAATCAAACAATGTCGCCTTCTCCATTCATGAATATGATCGGAGATGTGCATCATCGTGTCTTGTTTTAAAGATGTAAGGAGGTGTGTGCTCGTTTCATAACAAATCGATAACTGAAAGTGAGTAAGAAATGTCATTGCAAGCGAATTGAAATCCTGGAAAGTTCCACGAGCAAGCTGAATATACCATTTCACAGAAGAACCAGTGAGAATCCGTTGGAAAAGACGGAGGTGGATAGAATCATCAAGCCATGATTTAGATGAGCACCAGAGGTGATAATTCATGACATGCATCAATACACCAATCTCACAACTACTAATGAAAGATTTAAACTTTGCTTCTTAATTTCTCAATCATGAAAATTCAGCAATCCAAATGCGCTTTCACTTTTGTATGTCGTATACATGCAATATTTTTTATTTTTGGAATTTTAATGACACAAGCAAGTGTAAACCTGACTGATCCAAACAAATATGATCTATGTTTGATAGTGTGGAAATCAAATCAATACGAAGAACTGCTTCAATAACCAAACACTAAAGACCAATCAGCAAGAAAACAAGCAGTAAAACATCCTCAAATAAATCAATCAGATGGTTGTCGACGAATCTTGGACGAACGAGCAACCCAAACAAACGACTTCTTGATGAAACTTTTAACAGAGCTAGGTCACACGGTCTGCAAACACAAGATTCACTAAATGATACCAAGGAGAAAGGTGCCTCAACCAAACATAGCCAAAACAAGTTGATGAGAGACAAGAAACAGCAGGGGACAAGCAACACTGGTTGACTCAGGAGGTAAAGTTGTAAAAAACATCTTGTACAGGAATCATCACAAGGCTATAACTAGAAACCTGAGATGAAAAGCAAATCTTCGCAAGAAGAAAGCTGGAAGCTGGGCGACGTCGCCGCAGGTGTACACATGTCTTCTGCAATGGTCTGATTTTAGGAATCATTGCAGCTGTACGACGGGTTATCTGCGATGTGCAGGTTTACTAAAGAGGACAAGTGTGACATCGTCACAACTATTAAACTATGAATAGCGACGATCTCAATTAAGAGAAAAAACAAAGTAAAAACACCTAAAGGACACCAGACTAATCTTTCAAACAGTAAGAGGGACTCCCAGATTGACTCAGGTAACCCAGAATACTGATGGCTCAGCCCCAAAATCAAGAGACGCTATATCAAAAACAAATCAAGAGAAAACATACAAAGGACTCCCCAACGGAGTCACCAACTTGTGATGTAGGAAATGTTCCCTCTGCGGATAGAGGCAACCCCTCTAGTCCTAGAGTGGGTCTAGTCACAGCAAGACAAAACAACAGCTAATTTCCTTAAACAGTCATTATTGAAAGAGCCTACCTCAAACCGATGTTCGATGGAGCTTTTGTTCCACCGCTTCAGCTATCGTTTCCTTCTCCTCAATGAGCAATTTACCTGATACAAGACAAAAGAACAACAGAACACGTAACGGAAAATAACAGTGATCTATTTACTTACAAAATCAAGGAACCATAAGCTATCAAGTATATTTTACACAAGACATAGGAATCATCACTGATTGTATTAAAATGAATAAAAGAAAAGCTTACAACCAAGCCTTGACGTCGTAAGCCTTCTCGAAGGGTCCAGCCGGTATGTTTCTTCAAGCATTCACTCTCAAAAAGGGTATCCTGAATGGACGATAACTCTCTCTCTCTCTCACTCACAAGATCCAATACAGAGCTAAGGCAATCCACAATTAATTGCTAAACTATCAGCAATTCACACTGCAAACTCACACCAAAACTAGCTAATTTGCTCAAATCCAAAAAAACTAGCTGATCATAGCAATAGGGAGTGTTTTTATAGGAGGAGGAGCCTCCATAAAATGAGGGAGAGGGAGCTTATCCTCAAGGGAGGTTTCTCAAAAGTGGAACTACGATCCTAGAGGGAGAAAGGTGAACTCCCTTGACCCAACAACTAGCTGTAGAATCACGTAGAAGCATTATGTTTGAACTAATTCGCCATATCTGGATCATCGCAAGTCATACACTAGGGCTCAGCGACGACATCACAAGGAAGAAGAGTAATCAGATCCATCGTCATAATAAAGATCTTGAGGACTTGCACCGAGCCCTAAAATTTGACCGTCACAGGAAACAGATGTACCCATGCGACGATGTCGCAACATTATAGTTCATCACAGAGAATCGTTGCAAGTAGAAGGATGCTTACTTGCGATGATGCAAAAACATGGGTAAAAGGGTCAATCTTCAGGATTAGAGAGCACTTGTTTAATATTCTTGAATGAGTGGGAAGATATGGACATATTTATTTGATGTATGACACAACGGAGATGTCGCTCAGAGACTAACTCTATCTGAGATCAAGGGAAATGAGGTCAGTGACAAATGACTGTGTAATAATCGGTTGTCTTGGTAGTGACCAGAGACCAAATTTGTTAGTGCTATGCTGACAACTCCGACATTTGAGCCACTTTTTTAGTTCCAAAGCCTAGGTCACTGCCTAGAATTGATCCATCTCTCAAAATATGTAAAATAACATGGAAATGACAATACTAAAGAAAATACTTGTTCAATACCTTGACTGGACCCCTATTATCCATGATAGGCATTTCATCAAACATATCACGAATAAGTAATCTATAGGTGTAAATAACAATTTTGAGCATAGGGGTCTCATACTTAGATAAGAGTCGCTAAGAACCATTGATGCCTTAATACATAAACTACCATTCTATCCATTAGGTCATAGATACATTGATAATTCCATTACAAGTAAAAACATGATGAGAGACACACATAGTTGTTGTCATAAAACACATACATAACTAGCATAATAGCAAAAAAAATACTCATGAAAATACAACCATATAGACCACATATAGTCCACCAAAATTCTCATAGAAATACAAGAATAAATAACCTTTCATTAATGATGTAAAATCCAAACCCGGGATTGGACTTCCATGTTCCACCCAACCATAGAATGGCTTAGCCAAATCTCTCTTTAGTCATTCACCCATGTTCCATGTTCCAAGCATGAATGTGGGATCTCATAAAACACATCAACCAAAGCTCATCCAGGGCTTCCAGAGGCCATCCACTTCAACCCATCAAACAATGATTCCACCTCACATTCGAACATCAAAAAACAATCAGCAGATCAGTCTCTATCCCAACCATCCAGGGCTCCAGAGCATTTGTCCCAATCAAGGCTCCAAGACTAGTAACTCAACCCACAGTTGTGCCCGAGCTCTAATGTGTTTTTCCAACCAAGGCTCCAGGACTAATAACTCAACACACCAAGTGCTCCAGAGCATTTGTCCAACCAAGGCTATGGGACTAGTAACTCAACCCAAGATGTTACAGGGCTTTAGAGCGTTTGTCTAACCAAGGCTCCAGGAACTAGTAACTCAGCCCAAGATAAGGAAACATGAGAACCAACCAAAACGAAACAATGAAAGCACCCCACAATCACCATGGCTATCCAGGAAATGGCAAGGCTAGTAAACCCATTGTCAATCCCAGCCATCCTACATGCCAATGACAGATCACAACCAATAAACCACATGCATGCCAAAACTACTAAAGAAATCATTAAGTTTTTGTGACTCATAACATACCACCTATCCATCCCGCATAAGGACTCCACCAAGTCCTCTCTTGCAAGCATTTGTGCATATTACAAACTCTTTGTCTGGATCTCTAATCTTTAGTACTAGTGCATGTGTCAACAACTACTTGAGATGCTCAAAACTAGCCTCACACTCCTCTATCCATTCAAACTTCTTACCTTTCCTTTGCAATGATGTGATAGGATGAGAAATCTGCGAGAAGTTCCTGATGAAACTCCTATAGTAGCCTGCCAAACCCATGAAATATCTCACCTCGTCCACATTCTTAGGAGCTACCCACTCCATGATGGCTCTTATCTTCTCTGGATCTACTGCAATGCCCTCCTTGGAGACAACATGCCCCAAGTAGTGTACCTCAGTCAAAAAGAAACTACACTTACTGAGCTTAGCATACAACTGATGCTCTCTCAACAACCTCAACATTATTACTAAATGTTCGGCATGCTCTTCCTCATTTTTAGAATATACCAATATATCATCAATGAACACAATAACAAACTTATCCAAATATGGATGCAACACACTATTCATCAAACACATAAATGTAGTTGGAGCATTAGTTAAGCCAAATGGAACTATAATCAACTCACAATGCCTATACCCAGTCCCTAATGTGGTCTTGTAAATGTCCTCTTGTTTGATACATACCTGATCATATCCGGATCTTAGATCAATCTTCTAGATTATTGCTACTCCCTTTAGCTAATCGAAAAAGTCATCAATCCTTGGCAACGAATACATGTTCTTGATGGTCACTTTGTTCAACTGCCTGTAGTCAATTCATAATCTAAGAGTACCATCTTTCTTCTCCCATGGTGATACACTTGGCCTAATGAACCCCTTGTCCAACATTTCCTTCAATTGTAACTTTAACTCAACCAACTCAGGTGTGCTCAACCTATAAGCCTCTTTTGATGTTGGAGCTGCCCATGACACTGACTTAATAGAAAATTCTACCTACCTATGAGGTGGCAACTTTGAAATGTCCTCAGGAAATACATCCTTGAAATTTTGTAAAACTGGGTACCTAATCAACACATATATATCCTCAACTTCCTTACCCTTATCACTAGAAATGTGCACTGCAAATAACTTACACCCTTTCTTGCGGCTACGCTTTTCTTGCATAGTTGTCACCATCCTAACTGATGTAGCTTTCCTATTACGTTGTAACACTCTTGGTTCTCCATTGTCGTCAACAAATTCAATGGCCTTGTCATAGCAGTCTACCTTGGTTCTACGTAGATGCAATCAATCCATACCCAACAACATGTTGTATGATCCCAACAGTAATACATTCAAATGTGTTGTGGTCGACATACCATTCAAATCAAATGCACAAGCTCTTACCCAATGATGAATTCGCTTCTTTGTACCTATAGCCAATTGCACTAACCAAGACTTTGCATGCAATTCCTTACTCAAACCACACTTATCCACCAATTCAAGACTAACATAGCTATAATTAGATCCAAGGTCAATCAAATAGAAATAACTTGATCACAAATACTGTCCATTTCAATGATAGATGTATGATGCTCTGCCTATTTGTTATCCATTTCTACATAGATACGTGGAATACTCTGACCAACATCTCCAACAATTCGTGCCTCCTGCGCACAGTATATCTTAGGCCTACCACTTTGGTATTGTGGACAATCCCTCCTACAATGATCTCCTCCACAAGTCCAACACCACATGGGCTCCTTATTATGCTCCTAAGATTTGTGTCCCTTCCCTCTATCTGATGCATTGAACCAGTTAGGTGGTGCAGCATTATCCTTGTTACCCGAATCATATGGTCTTACATGCTTTCTGTCCCATTTTCCTTTGTTCTTTGCATTGCCTCTCTAGTCTTGATTGAAAATGGGGCACTTAGGCTTCTTGTCTAACTTACAAGAACCTCTCCCACTTCCATAGCTTGAATTATTCCCAAGTCTTCTTGATTAACCAATGAAGAATTAAGAAATGCTTGAAATTATAGGTGTATGCTTATGCTTATGTTAAACTAATTATATACTTTACTTTCTACTATTGTGTTAATATGTAAGTGTGCTTGAACTAATATATAAACGCATATGACAATAAATAATGCAGCAGTAAAAACAAACACACAAAAACAACAATTTAATTAGGAGTTCACCCACAACTCTTGGGCTACATCTCTGTGAGCTCTAGTCAACTCAGCTAGGCTCTCTAGGATTATGGTATAAGTCTTTTTTTTCTTTTCTCTTTTTTACAAGCTCTTGGCTTTACTCCTACTATTTACACAGAAACAGCGAGTTCAGACACCATGTTATTCCCTGGCTCTTGAAGCTCTGGCTCTTGGTTCTTGGTTTTGGCTCTTAGCTCTGACTCCGGCTCTTTGGCTCTAGCTCTAGCTCTCGGGCTCTTCAGCTTTGGCTTCTTTCTGCGCTCTATCAGTTCACAGCCCTCTTGGCCTTTCACTTGGCTTCCAAGTGACTTCCTCGGCTGCTCTTTTGCTTCTACACTGCCACTGTTGCCTTAGCCTCATGCTTTGGCTTGGCTTACTCTGTGTTTTAGCAACAAAGCCCCAAAAACAACCAACTACAACTCAGCAGCGATCAACAACCCCAGCAACCCCTCTGTCTTTGACATTGATCTAGAATTTATCCAGGACGAAGAATTAAAGGTATTACAGACTCATGTGCATGGATAGGCCTATGTTACTTTATGCAATGGATTGATAAGATTGCAAAATACAGAGACACTGAAGCAGTTAGAGAAAACATAACAGGAAAACATGAAAACACAGCAAGTTTAATATGGAGTTCACCCAATACTCTTGGGCTACCTCTCTTGGTCCAGCCTTTAGCGGTGGCCTCTCTATTAGGTTTTCAAAGCAGAGTTTTTACAACAGTGATCTCAATTTAAGTTTCACTAAACATATACAAATCAGTAGGACTGGACTTGGATCCCCCAAGTCTCCGGAGTACACAGACTCTCCTTACTGAAACTTGACCTCTATTGGTCACGGTCGTATGAGCTCAATCTGAGACTCAATACATGACAGGTATGTACAGAGGAGTTTGCTTGAACCTCTCAAGCCTTCTCTGGAGTACACAGACTCTTTGACTCTCTCTGGCTCTATCTGGCTCGATGCTGCCTTCAGGTCAGCTTGGCTTACTTTCTCTGTTCTCTACTCTTGGCTTTCTGCCTTGATTAACTCTCTTCGCTTTCCTTTGTTTTTGTCAATTCGTGGCTTTTAAAGCCATTCTGCTTTCTGATTGTTCGTTTCCACTTCCCAATGCTATGGTTCTCCTGCCTCTGTCCGTTTCAATTCCTCTGTTCTGCATCATCATCACTATGTAACGCCTAACAGGGAGGTGGCCACCTGCTTCATAATGAACTGAGTGTCAGTTCTCTTGGAAATGTTTGAACTGTCGTTATTTTCATTTAACTCCCTAGAATGCCTACGAACATGATTCCTCTGCCAACTCATCGTTCATGCCAGACTTTAAACCTTTATACAACTTGGCTTGTTTACCCCATTGAATCGGTCATCCATCGGATCGCATGTCCGTCGTTGATCTAGAGCCTCCAGATCCTATGGTCTCTATCCATATCGGGTAGGTAAGTTGCATGACGTTATCCGATGTGAGCGGTTTTCTCTCTCTTTCGTCGGACGTGTGGCACCCAGTGTGTGGCATCGGGCGGGACTTGGTCAAAACCACTTACCGCTTGAGGCCCTTCTGATATCCTGCTAGTTTTCGTGTGCGACCCGCCTTTGACGGAATCGACGAATTCTGTACAGTTTTTGACTTTTTGGGTCTGGGTCGCTCAAGGCTTTTCCTTCACTGAGGGGTTTTCCCGGCAATATGCGATTAGCGACTAATCGCATACCAGAAACCACCCCCATTTCTCAAAAAGACTTCCCGTTTTGTTGTTTCGTGGCAGCGCGCGTCACCATGGGCCAATGGTCTACGCGCTTGATCGAGGGTCCTCGTTGCTTGGTGTTGCTCACAAATTACAACTGTTCGAGGATATTTCTCATAAGCTCAACCTTTGTAAGACTTTGAAACTTTGGCATGAAATTTACAAAGTTATGAAAACTTAGAGAGTTCTTTAGGATCTAATTTGGATCACGGCCTTCCCACTGAAAAATCTTTTGGACCAACAAAAGTTGGTTTTTTAAGCATCAATCATGTGAGGTTATAGATTCCTCTCTTGCCCAATTTCTATCCATTTTCCACTGCTTGGTTTTGAACCTTTGAGCCCAATCCGGAGGTACTCAACATCCCCTCTGCATGTAGTTCTTACCTTCATGTCCAGAACTATATCTTCCTGCAACTCATTGAGATATTCAGGTAACAGATCATCAATAGAAGGAAATTGACTCTGCTCTTCGGGATCTTCAATCAATGAAGGTTCAAAGAGTCTCAAGTTGTCTGCATTAACAACTGAGTAGATTTGCATGTAAGCTGGTAAATCAAGGCGAAAAGCATTCTCACCAATTTTCTCAAGTATCTTGAAAGGTCCATACCTTATTGGCTTTAGCTTCTTACCTTCCCCTTGCATTCTTTCGTTGTTGATATACAGCCAGACTTGATCACCAACTTGGAAACTATGCTCAATTCGATGCTTATCATGCCTTGCCTTGTACTTGGCTTGGCTTTTTTCCAGTTTTTCCTATACTGCCTGGTGAATCTCTTGGATTGTTCAATGAACTTGGTTTCCTTGTCCACACCACTGTTTCCATCAACCACTATGTCTTTACCAAAGGCAAAATCCAAGGGAGACCTTGGATTTGTTCAGCTGTAATCTGTTTGTTACAAGGTATTAAAATAAACATTTTGCTGAATCTATCCACAACAACATATAAATAGTCATGACCTTTTCTAGATTTAGGTAGTCCCCCAACGAAGTCCATAGAAACACTTTCCCAAGGATGAGAAGGAACTGGGAGTGGAGTGTACAAACCTAGTTTTCTATTGTTGGGCTTGCTTTTAGCACACATGGTACACCCTCTTACATATCTAGAAATTGTCTCATTCATTTTTGACTAATAACAAAATCTTTGCGGCTGTGCAACTGTTTTACTTACACCAAAGTGACCTGATATTAAAGAAGTGTGTGTTTCTCGAATTATCTTTACTCTTTCTGTTTGAGGAATGCATAACTTTCCCAAATGATACAAGAGTTGGTCCTTAACATGATAATCCAATTCTTCTACTCGTTTTCCATGACCTAAAGTTGCATATACATCTTTAAAATCTATATCTTGAGCATACTGTTCAATGTAGCTTTCATGCAATACTGAATTATGCTTAAGTATAGTGGATGCATTTATGATTGGTCTGGACAACATATCTGAAACTTTATTGTGTATGCCCTTTTTATATCTGATGAAAAGATGAAATTGTTGTAGAAAACCCATCCACCTATAGTGTCCCGATTGCTACAACTTAGTTTGTGAGTGCAAATATTGAAGTGGTTGATGATTAGTATGTATCACTGTCTCTTTTCCCATTAAATAATGTTTCCACTTTTTCACACTGTACTAATGCATACACTTCTTTATCATATGTGGTATAGTTAACTACTGCAGAATTAAATGTCTCAGAATGATAACATATGGGTTTAACGTGCTACATCAACACTGCTCCCATGGCATAGTCACTGGCATCCATCTCAATCTCAAATGGTCTTTGAATATCGGGCAGTGCTAGTACTGGTGTTGTACTAATCTTTTCTTTTAAGGTGTTGAAGGCTTTCTATTGTTTGCCTCCCCACTGAAACGCCTTGTTCAATCTTGTTAAAGCATGAAAGGGAGTTGCAATTAAGGAAAAGTTAGAAATGAACTTTCTCCAATACCGTGTTGCTCCTAAGAAGCTTCTAACTTCTATAGCAGATTTGGGTTTAGGCCAGTTTACAATGACTGCAACCTTAGAGGGATCTATCTTCAATTCACCACCCCCCACAATATGACCCAAATAATTCAAAGATATTTTTCCAAATTCACATTTTGAGAGCTTTAACATAAAGATTCTCTTTTTTCAAAACATCTAGAGTCTTCTTGACATGCTTTAAATGCTCTTCCCATGTTTTACTAAATATAAGAATGTCATCCGAATATACAATGACAAAATCATCAATAAAAGGTCTGAGTGCATCATTAATTATTCTCATGAAAGTAGCAGGAGCATTAGTTAAGCCAAAAGGTATAACCAACCACTCATACAATCCCTGCTTGGTTTTGAAAGCAATCTTCCATGCATCTTGCTCTGCAACTCCGACTTGATGATAGCCACTATGCAAGTCCAACATGGAAAAATAAACAACGTCTTTCAACTGATATAATAGATCATCTATGTGAGGAAGGGGATAACGATTTTTTATTGTTATCTTATTCAGTGCTCGGTAATCAATGCAGATTCTCCATGAGTCATCTTTTTTCTCACCAAGACAATTGGAGACCCACAAGGCGATGTGCTAGGTCTTATGAACCCTTTCTCGAGTAGCTCTTGTACCTGCTTCTTGATTTCTACATTCTCTAAATTGGACAACCTGTACATTCTGATGTTAGGCAATGGAGCATCTTGCTGCAAATTAATATCATGTACTATTTCCTTTTTGGGTGGCAGAACTTTAGGTTCTTGAAATAGTATATCATACTCTGAAACAACTTTTTCTAAATCAGCTTGTTGTTTAGCATTACCACCCTTAAATACATTAGTTTTGTCAAGTTTATTTTCCTTTACAACCATCAGTAAAAAAAAATTGCATGAATTTACAATTCTTTTCATCTGCCGTGAGTTTATGAGAGTATAATTATTCTTGAGTTTATGATCTCTTACAATATATTCGATTCCATCTTTAACGAGTTGATACTTGTTTTCAGCTCTATAGAAAATAGCTTATCATATAAGTAAGGACTTCCTAAATTCCACATATATCCAAGGGAACAATATCTAACTCAACCTCATCTACAAATTCTAACCCAAAAGAAAACCTAAGTTTACAGTGTCTAGTCACTTGTAGTTGTGGTTTATCACATAACCAACCTAATGGATATGGCTTCTTGTGAGGTGTGGTTAGTAATCCCAACTTCTTTACAATCGCTTCAGAAATTAAATTTACTTGTGAGCCACAATCTTTTGATGCTTGGAAACAACTCTAATATGAAAAATCTCATGTCTTTTCCTCTCACTTTCTTCATTGTCAGTAGATTGTGTAGAATTACTAGTAGAGGCTTTAGAATTTTTACCTTTTATACCTGTGGCTGCAATTGTTGTTTCATCTCCTGAGTCTAACCCCAAATCCTTTTGAAGAGCTACAGCAGTCTTCTTCTTCTTGCCATCGTACTTCTTGGGTTTCAGCTCTGGATGCAAAATCCAACAGTGTTCATCATCATGCCCATCCTTCTTACAGTGAGTGCATGAATATTTGGTCTTTTGTATAGTATTTGTCTTCCTCATTTTCCATTTCTGTTTTCTTTTCTCCTTATTCTTGCTTGCAGTGGGTTTTGATGATACCCCAACTTTTGGGTTCACATTCTTACCTCTAACCTCTAGATGTGTAACTTGAACAGATACCTCATCTATGCTAGTGGGACTAAACGTGAGAATAGTGTGCCTTAAGTAGTCGTGTAGACCACCTATATACTTCAACAAAATTTCAGGTGAGTCTAAATAAATTCCTAGAATCAAAGCTCTTTTCCTCAATTCTTGGGTGTAGCCTTATACACTCTACCCTTTTAACTGGTGAAGAGTTTGCCAGCTCATCATGGCTTGCTGCATATAGGCTTGTGGATAGAATTGATTTTTAATTGTAGAAACAAATTCACTCCAAACAAAAGGAATTTTATCATGCCTTTTCGTGTCAGTTTGTGTCCTGCTTTCCCACCATACCAAGGCAGTGCCTCCAAGGTGTAGGCTAGCCAGCTGAATCTTACTCTTGTCTGAATCGATGCTTTGCACTCTGCAATAAACATAAATTTGTCTAATCCAATTATCCAACTTCTCTACATTCAACTCTCCATCATATATTGGTGAATTAAATTTAACATCTAATTTAATTAAAGATGTCTTCTTTTTATTTTCAGGGCTACTAGGAGGTGTGGGAACTTTGCCTTTAGAGTGGTCATGGAGGAGAGATTCTTCTGCTCATTTATCTTGTTTGGAGTTTGATGAATCTTCCTCTCTACCTTTCTTAAATTCTTTATACATTTCCTCTACCATGGCTCTCAAGGTCATGTACTATCCATGAACTGAAGGTCTGATTCCAAGGGACTTTCTTCTGACATTCTCCTCTTAGGATAGACTCTCCCAATTTTAGGGTTAGTTTCAACCAACTCTCCTTCTCCTAGTTTAAGCTTTGATCTAGTTAGCATTCAACAACAAAATCCAGCACAAGCTTGTGTAACCTTAGTAACCAAGATGCTCTGATACCACTTATCTGGAATTTATCCAGGATGAAGAATTAAAGGTATTACAGACTCATGTGCATGGATGTGCCTATGTTACTTTAGGCAACGGATCGATAAGATTGCGAAATACATAGACACTCAAGCAGTTAGAGAAAACATAACAGGAAAACATGTAAACACAACAAGTTTAATATGGAGTTCATCCAATGCTCCAGGGCTATGTCTCCTAGTCCAGCCTTCACTGGTGGCCTCTCTATTAGATTTTCAAATCAGAGTTTTTCCAACAACAAGCTCAATTTGAGTCTCACTCAACAGATACAAGTCAGTAGGACTAGACTTGGATCCCCCAAGTCTCTAGAGTACACAGACTCTCCTTACTGAAACTCAACCTCTATTGGTCACAGTAGTATGAGCCCAATCTGAGACTCAATACATGATAGGCATGTACAGAGGAGTTTGCTTGAACCTCTCAAGCCTTCTCTGGAGTACACAGACTCTCTGACTCTCTCTGGCTCTGTCTGGCTCGATGTTGTCTTCAGGTCAGCTCGGCTTACTTTCTTTGTTCTCTACTCTTGGCTTTCTGCCTTGACTAACTCTCTTCGCTTTCCTTTGTTTCTATCATTTCATGGCTTTTAAAGCCATTCTACTTTCTCACTGTTTGTTTTGCTTCCCGACGCTTTAGTTCTCCTACCTCTGTCCATTTGAATTCCTCTGTTCTGTGTCATCATCACTATGTAACGCCTCACAGGGAGGTGGCCACCTGTTTCATAATGAACTGAGTGTCAGTTCTCTTGGAAATGTTTGAACTATAGTTATTTCCGTTTAACTCCCCAGAATGCCCACGAACATGATTCCTCTGCCAACTCATTGTTCATGTCAGACTTCAAACCTTTATAAAACTTAGCGAGTTTACCACGTTAAATCTGGTCATCTGTCGGATCGCATGTCTGCTGTCGATCTGGAGCCTCCAGATCTTATGGTCTCCGTCTATATTGGGTGGGTAAGTTGCATGAAGTTTACCGGTCCGATGTGAGCAGTTTTCTCTCTCTTCCACCGGACACGTGGCACCCAGTGTGTGGCATTGGGCGGGGCTCGGTCGAAACCACTTACCGCTTGAGACCCTTCCGATATCCTCTCGGTTTTCGTGTGGGATCCACCTCTGACGGAATCTATGAATTCCGTATGGTTTTTGACATTTCGGGTCTGGGTCGCTCGAGGCTTTTCCTTCACTAAGGGGTTTTCCAAGCGATATGCGATTAGCGACTTATCGCTAATCGCATATTAGAAACCTCCCCCGTTTCTTAAAAAGACTTCCCGTTTTACTGTTTCGTGGCAGTGCGAGATCCCATAGGCCAATGGTCTGTGCGCTTGACCGAAGGTCCTTGTTTCTTGGCGCTGCTCACAAATTACAATTGTTCGAGGATATTTCTAATAAGCTCGACCTTTGTAAGACTTTGAAACTTTGGCATGAAATTTACAGAGCTATGAAAACTTAGAGAGTTCTTTAGGATCCAATTCGGGTCAGACATTCATGGATTTTAAGCCAAATTGGCATTGTTGATTCATTTTCCCTCTCAGTCTCTCTGTCTTCCAGAATGGAACCATCGATGCTTGAAATCCTTAGAAAAAGTCGTTCCTTGTTTACACAGAGAAATGTTATAAAACACTGCAAAATCCCGCAGAACGGCCTTATGGTGGATTTGAAATATCATTCATTTTCATTTCGGACCCCCTTTGGGTCCAAATTCATCGCATTATCGCTATATCGCATTGCATGTGACCATATATCAATACATGGGGAAATACAAAGAAATCCAAAGAAACTGGACTTCAAATTTATTTAAACCCGACCTTTAATCCTTATCGGGTCCAGGGGTATCGCATGTCGCATGCCCGCTCCTTTGTATTGTTGTGATGCGATATGGCGATTGATGATTGCATATCGAAATGTCTTGAGCCCCTGGTAAGTCCTTCCCTTGGCTATGTTGTGATGTGAGTAAATCTCCACCATTGGTCTTCAGCCACTAGATCGACGACTGAGATCTTCCTCCGCACAACCAAATCTAACCGACAGTCCTCCGCCATTGATCTACGCTTAGTAGATTCGATGGTCTCTGATGATTTCAGGCAAACAACTTGCTCGACTCTTAAAAATCCTTACGGACCGATGGGGTTTATAAACTCCTAGTCCATAAAAGTTTGGGTCCGATCTCTGAGTTATTGCCCAATTACCTTTGTGCCCAATATTCATCGGATGATGCGGTCCCTAGATCCTGCGGTTGGCGGGTATTCAACATGCACACAGTTTAACCTCCATTGCAATCGCCGATTGCGATGTCGCGAATGCAACAACCATAGATTGTGCTCTGATATCCTCCGATAGCCACTACCGATTACGATTGCAAATCGGATCTTTACCGTTGATCGGTCAGATCCGACAGCTCATGTTCACTCATTGTTCAAGCCTCCACTAGGTCTTATTTCCACCATTTCTTCATATTTTTGGGTCCCGATAGTGTAATCCCACTTTTTAAGAGGTCCTCCTTTTGCGCTAGTTTTGACATTTTAAGATATTTTGAGGATTTAGAGGGGTTTTAGGACCCATTTTCAAGGGATTTTGCCTCTTTTTCCAAGGGATATAGGTAGCTTCATTTGATGATAACTTCTGCATCCTAAGTCAGTTTTGGCCCATTCAAGTTGCAGTAGCTTTCGAATGAGACAATCTTTGCAATGGGGGTAGTTACAGGAACTTCCTTGGACTTTCATTTTCCTTTGTGAGGAGCACTTAGACTTAGGAGTCTATCCAAAATCCATTTTGGATCATGCCTTCCCATTAAAAGAACTTTTGGTCTCCAAAAGAATGGTATACTGATCTGAATAGTAAATGAGAGTGACTCACCCTCTTCTTTTAGCCTCCCTACAATTGCCTTTGCATAGTGCCTCTGAACCAAAGTCTCTGACCACTTCCTCTCCTAGATGGGCTAGTATTCCTAGGAAGAACTATCTTCCTCCTTGCCTTCCTGTAGCAACTCCTGTTGAAATGGTTATAGAAGGTAGTTTTGAGCTTGTCTACCTTGATCATTGATCCAAAGTGGCTCAAACAAATGTGAATTTCATCTACTTCACAAAAACTTTCATTTGCACCTATTTGAAAAGCTATCAACAACAACTATTAACAACAATAGAAACATAGACAATGACTGGATGGACCAAACTTTTGCTTCAACAAAAGAAATAGATTTCACATTTTTTGAACACCTCCATGTCTTACATCTATATACAAATGATGGACTAGACAACAAGCCCACAAAACATGCCTTTAAACAAATGACCCTTCAAGTGAAGCATGTAGAAAAAGACCATTAGGACTCTTTTTCAAAAGATGAAACACTTCATCATTATCTCCATTTGGATACCAAGTTAACTTCTCCCAAGTCAGCATTGCATCACATGCATGTCAAATCAATCAACCCTGCAAGTTAATTACACATACATGTTCAAAAACAAGGAAATCATGAACATCCCTGCGTTCATGCATCTCATGCCCATGCATGCATTTCATCCTTCAACTTTCACTTAAGCACATTGTACTTTCGAAGCTAAAATGAAATATGATTTAGATGCATAAATAGACATGCAATCTCAATTGGATAAGAACTCTAACCGTTCCTTACAAATCCCTTTCAAAGGTACTACCTTTGCCTGCACATCAGCATCATCATGTGAATCATTTTGAGACACATCATTCATGGAATCTTCACTTCCATTTCTACCATATTCTCTTTCCACTTTCTTCAGCTTTTATGGAAGCATTGCTGGATTCAAAGTCCAACATTTTGCAACAAGATGCCCTTGCTTATGGCAATAAGTGCATTGCATGTGCATCCTCTTGACATCATGATTTTCCTTGTCCAATGGACCTTTGGCTTCTTGCTTCTTTTCCTTCTTTTGCTTCCTATATGTGGCCATTCTCTTCCAAAATCTAGAAACATCATGGTTATCCAAACCACAAAAGGAACATGCAATTCTTTTCCCATACATATGTGGAAATTTATCATGCTTTGCACAATCAAAAGGAAAATGTTCAGAACCAGATTTATACCTTTCTCTTTCACCTTTATCGTCTTCATGAGGAGGTGAAGCAAATGAAGAAGTGGCTCCCTTTGGAACACCATCAATCTCTTCAAGGTTTTTGGAGTCTCCCCAACTCTCTGGTTCAAGTGTGTGCTTCTAAACACCCGCATCCTGCAAATGATGTTTCAAGCTATTGCATTCCTCCTAAATACAATCTTCACACTTTGTAATGCAACTCCTTCTTGGATTTGTTTCATTGGCCTTCATGGAAGCTTTGAAACTTTCTCCATCAGCTTGTCCATAGCCAAGACCCAAATACTTAGGCCTCTCCTCATTCATTATTGGCTCAACAATACCTTGTGCATGTCTAACCAAGCCCTTTCCTTCATAGCCCATCTTGGACATTAGCTTGGAATGTATGCCTTTTGTATGTTTTTCAAAAGAACCAATATAAGCATCCTTAGAGGAATTTGAAGACAAACTGGAATGGTTTACCTCTTCTTCAATATGATACTTAACTAAGGCTTCTTGGGCAACAAAGAGTTGTGTTTCCAACTCATGCATCCTCTTCAGGTTCATATTTGCAATATGAAGTTACCTCTCCATTTCCTGCAGTCTGTCAGTAAGCAACTGCTTCTCTTCTTTCATGGAATTCAGTTGCTTTCTAAGCATGCTGCTCTTCCTTCCATCCTCATACATCTCTCTCACCATATCCATCATGGTGAACAATTCTTGCTTCATGTCTTCATCAGAGAATCTTGTGAAGAGAGCATAATTTGAGGACCCACTCGTAGAAGTTGTCATTATGCCAATGAACAAAAAAAAAGTCAACAAGATAATAAAGAGCTTATTTAAGCAACCTTTTGCAACAAACCTCTTATGCTTTAAGGACTTCCTTGATGTCCTTTGGGATAGAAGAATTCCTTCAACCCTTCTTCCTATTTGTCCTTCTTGGACTGAGCTATCAGTAGCTTTCCCTTCACCTTTGCAAACTCAGAAAATAGTCAGTCTACAAAAAAAGCATACGATCAGCCTCTTGTTGTTCAAGAACCTTTCAGACAAGCAGTCTTTTCTTTGTCAATCAAGCATTCTGATATAACCTTCTTTGAAGGTGGGGTTAACCAAACTTAAGCTCCGATACCGCTTGATCTTAAATGTGGCACTTAGGATTCTTGTCTAACTTACAAGAACCTCTCCCACTTCCAAAGCTTAATATTTTTCCCAAGTCTTCTTGATTAACCAATGTGGAATTAAGAAATGCTTGAAATTATAGGTGTATGCTTATGCTTGTGTTAAATTTATTATATATTTTACTTTCTGTTGTTGTGTTGATATGTAAGTGTGCTTGAACTAATATATAAATGCATATGACAGTAAATAATGCAACAGTAAAAACAAACACACAGAAACAATAATTTAATTAAGAGTTCACCCACAACTCTTAGGCTACATCTTTGTGAGCTCTAGTCAACTCAACTAGGCTCTCTGCGATTATGGTATAAGTCTTTTTTTTTTTTTTACAAGCTCTTGGCTTTACTCCTGCTGTTTTACACAGAAACAGCAGGTTCAAACACCATGTTATTCCCTGGCTCTTGAAGCTCTGGCTCTCGGTTCTAGCTCTTGGCTCTGGCTCTTGGCTCTTGGTTCTGGCTCTTGGCTCTGACTCTGGCCCTTTGGCTCTGGCTCTCTAGCTCTTCAGCTATGGCTTCTTTCTGCCCTCTATTAGTTCACAACCCTCTTGGCTTTTCACTTGGCTTCCAAGTGACTTCGTTGGCTGCGATTTTGCTTTTGCGCTACCTCTTTTTCCTTAGCCTCCTACTTTGGCTTGGCTTACTCTCTGTTTTAGCAACAAAGCCCCAAAAACAACCACCTACAACTCAGCAGCCATCAACAACCCCAGCAACCCCTCTGTCTTTGACATTCATGGCTTTTAAGCCAAATCGGTGTTGTTGAATCATTTTCCCTCTCAGGCTCTCTGTCTTCCAACCTTTGTCTAGTCAAATCCCCTCTCTGAGCATTAGCAATCATTGCTAAAGCCCTCAGGGTTAGTGGCCACCTGTTGTGTAACGGAATGGAACCATCAACGCTTGAAATCCTTAGAAACATTCATTCCCTGTTTACACAGAGAAACATTGTAAAACACTGCAAAATCCCGCAAAACAGCCTTATGGTGGATTTGAAATATCATTCATTTGCATTTTGGACCCCCTTTGGGTCCGGATTCATCGCATTATCACTATATCACATTGCATGTGGCCATATATCAATACATGGGGAAATACAAAGAAATCCAAAGAAACCGACTTCAAATTTATTTAAACCCGACCTATAATCCTTATCAGGTCTGGGGGTATTACATGTCACATGCCCGCTCCTTTGTATTGTTGTGATGCAATATGGTGATCGGTGATCGCATACCGCAATGTCTCGAGCCCCCGGTAAGTCCTTCCCTTGGATATGTTGCGATGCGAGTAAATCTCCACCATTGGTATTTCGCCACTAGATCGACGACTGAGATCTTCCTCTGCACAACCAAATCTGATCGACAATCCTCTGTCGTTGATCTATGCTTAGTAGATCCGACGGTCCCTGGTGATTTCAGGTGGACAACTTGCCCGACCCTTAACAATCCTTATGGACCCGATGGGGTTTATAAACTCCCAATCCATAAAAGTTCAGGTCCGATCTCTGAGTTATCACCCAATTACCTTTGCGCCTGATGTCCATCGGATGATGCGGTCCCTGGATCCTACAGTCGGTAGGTATTCAACGTGCACAAAGTTTAACCTCTATTACAATCACCGATTGTGATGTCGCAATCGCAATAACCATAGATTGTGCTATGATTTCCTCTGATAGCCACTGCCGATTACGATTGCCGATCGGATCTGGACCGTTGGTCGACCAGATCTGATGGCTCCTATTCACTCACTGTTCAAGCCTCTTATAGGCCTCATTTTCGCCATTTCTTCATATTTTTCGGTCCCGATAGTGTAATCCCACTTTTTAAGAGGTCCTTCTTTTGTGCTAGTTCTGACCTTTTAGGAGATTTTGAGGATTTATAGGGTTTTTAGGACCCATTTTCAAGGGATTTTGCCTCTTTTTCCAAGGGATATAAGCAGCTTCATTTTATGATAACCTTTACATCCTAAGTCAGTTTTGGCCCATTCAAGTTGTAGTAGATTCTGAATGAGACGATCTCTGCAATGTGGCTAGTTCTAGGAACTTCCTTGGACTTTCATTTTCCTTAGTGAGGAGCAATTAGACTTAGGAGTCTGTCCAAAATCCATTTTGGATCAGGGCTAGCTTCATCTCAATTCTGCACTTTGATTGTTCATAAAATGCTTCAGTTTTCAAATGACATCCTCCAATGATCTAGGCTCATCGAACTCAATCTTATCTTTGAATGCAACTGGTAATCCACTAATGAATCTATAAATATTAGCCTTCTCCTCCATGAGATAAGGCACATACCTTAGTAACTCCAAGAACCTTCCAGTGTACTCATCATATTTCATAGATCCCATATTTAGCTCATAAAATTCCTTCGCCTTGTCATCAAAGTATCTTTCTGACAATACTTCTTCTTGAATAGCTGCTCCAACTCACTCCAAGTCAAATATTCCTCATGAATACATCTGACATTCTTCACATCTTCCCACCAAATTTATGTTTTACCTTTCAGATTGAGTGTAGCCACTCTAGCTTTCATGTTCTCTGAATAGTCATACAACCTGAAGAATTTCCATGTGCCAAGCAACCATGCCTCTGCATCTTGTGGTTTCTTCGTCTCTCCGTCAAATGTAGGTGCATTTGGTTTTTTCAACTCATCAGGAAAATATCCCCTATCACTCCTCCTATAAGGATGATACCAATGACAATCATAGTGCTTATCTCAATCAAAACTAGAATCCTACCTATGTATATCCCTTCTCCTATCCGGAGTTTCCAACAATCTGCCATCTCTGATTGTGTCATATCTATCTGATTTATGCCACCATGCGACTGAATACCATATGCCCCATTAGTTTTATCCTCATATTCATAGCTAATCTGACATGGTCCCTGTCACTGCAAATCTGACAAACTCTAAGGTATTATTACATTTACCTCTGCTTATTTCTCCTGTGCCTATATGATCATGTCATTATCTACCTTACAAATCCTTATCTCTTACTTTAAACGTCTTAGTGTAACGACCAAATCAGAAGGGTTCCCAACACAATATTTCTCTTCAAATTCATAGGGAGAGTCTTTGTAGTCAACCATATTGCTAGCCATTTAATATTTCTTTCTTCAGGGTATATCATGTCAGCTAAACCAAATCACAATAAACAAATGTACTTTAGTATAGTTCAGGTATGATACCTTGTCTGCAAGAGAAACAAATCAATGTGATACATGTATAACATAATCATGAAAACCTATCAAATATAAAAGATAATCATATGACCATGAAACCATCATTCTAGCTAGGGTCCAATCATCAATGCATGACTTCAACAACAACAAACCATGACCTCATGCATGACAACAACCACTACATCCTTGTACACTTGACCACATGCATAAGCAATACATAACCAACTACACATATGCATAAGCACACATGATCAAGCATGAGTGAATGATACTTGGAATCGAACCTACGAGAATGATACATGCAACCAAACATACAAGAATGTAACCAAGCATAATATAATGATACATGTATGCGACATAGATCAACATGTAACCAGTTATACATTCACGATGATGCATTCCACAAAAACATATCAAGTTTCACATTATGAAATCACTTCAACCATGAACAGCATCATGCAAATGCAACAAGCACATGGAATGCAAGTGTGAGAGACACACATGTAACTGACAGGCATGCATGACCAACACATAGCCCATCCAGTTCGAAGGGTGAAACACGCTCTGATAACACTTTGTAATACCATCCTCCCACATCTACCTAAGCGATCGTCCAGTCGGGGTAAACATGCTATGAGAGGCCACTATGATATGATTTGACCTCCTAAGTCACGTTAAGGAAGTGGAACCGATAGAAACACACCATACAGACATTAATCATCAACTACAGGACCCTCAAGAACAAATCCAATAATTTATAAAGCTTGCCTTGAGGTCACACTGAAATTTTTGATAACCTAAGTGTCAATCACTCCCATGCTATAGGCATGACCGCAACAAAAAACCCAAAGTCACTCTCACAAGCTTGTCTGCCAGTGACCATAGACGAAATTTGGTAGTGTTATGCCAATGACTATGGTATTTGAACCACTTTTTCACGCTGAGAGCCTAGTTCACTACCCACAATTGATCCATCTCTCTGAATTAGTAAAATAAGATGGAAATGACGCTATTAAAGCAAATACTTGTTCAGGACCTTGAGAGGACCTTTGCTAGCCATGACAGGAATTTCATCAAACATATCGTGAATATTTAATCTACAGGTGTAAATAACAGTTTTGAGCATAGGGGTCTCATACTTAGCTGAGAATCACTAAGAACCATTGATGCCTCAATATATCAGCTTCCATTCCATCTATCAAATCATAGATACATTAATCATTCAATTACAAGTAAAAACATGATGCAAGCCACACATAACTGCTATCATAAAACACATACATAACCAACATAATAGTAGCATAAATACTCATGAAAGTACATTCATATATAAGACATATAATCCATCAAAATTCTCATACGAATACAAGGATAAATAACCTTTCATTAATGATGTAAAATCCAAACCCGGGATGGGACTTCCATACTCCACCCAATTGTAGAATGGTTGAGCCAAATTTCTCTTTAGTCATTCAGCCCTGTGCCATATTCCAAGCATGAATGTGGGATGTCATAGAACACATCAACCAAAACTCATCCAGGGCTTCCAGAGGCCATCCACTTCAACCCATCAAACAGTGATTCCACTTTACATTCCGACATCAAAAAACCATCATTAGATCGGTCTCCAACCATCTAGGGCTCCAGAGCATTTGTTCCTGCCAAGGCTCCAGAACTACTAACTCAATCCATAGTTGTCACGGGGCTCCAAAGCGTTTGTCTAGTCAATGCTCCAGGACAAGTAACTCAACCCACCAAGGGCTCGAGAGAATTTGTCCAACCAAGGCTACAGGTCTAGTAACTCATCCCAAGTTTTTACAGGGCTCCAGAGTTTTTTTCCAACCAAGACTCTAGGAACTAGTAACTCAACCCAAGCTAAGGAAACATGAGAACCAACCAAAACAAAACAATGAAAGTACCGCACAATCACCATGGCTATCTAGGAAATGGCAAGGCTAGGAAATCCACTGTTGATCCTAGACATCCTCCATGCCAATGACAGATCACAACCAACAAACGACATGCATATTCCATGCATACAAAAACTAATGAAGAAATCATACATGAAACTTGGTACCTCCAAGAAAATATTATGTAGTTGTTGATCCAGATGCCCTCCTACGCTTTCCTGCTCTTCCTTTTCCTTATTTCTCCAAGGATCCAAGTATGCCACACCCTCCAAGAGTGCTCCAAGAAAACTCTAAGTCCCAAGAGTATGAGAGAGAGAGAGAGTAATGAGAGAGCTCCAACACTGAACTGACAAAAGGTTACCATAGTTAACATAACAATAATAATGTGCGGGAACAACAATAACAATAGTGGGATTCTATGGAGCACAATAATACAATAAGGGGGTTGCACTAATAACAATAAGGGGAAGGGCTATAGTAGTCCCCATATTATTATTATTGTTCCTCGTAGAAGCCCACTATTGTTATTGTTGTTCCCTTACAATATTATTGTTATGTTGGCTCTGATTATATCGTGAACCCTTAGACTCCTATGTATGGAAAGGAGGTCTTGTCATTTGTATCATCCAAGAATTTTTCATTTGTGTAATGTAAATAAGGTTTCCCCCTCGAAGAGGGTTATTTTGAAGTCGTTGATATATTTCTTCTTCTCTTTTGTGAGCTGGTTGCATAACATTTGCTATCAGAGTTTTGGATTATAGGGTTTCACTGCTTCAAACAGGTCATCATGGAATTTTCGCTATAACGTTTTTTCTACAAAATTTCAGAAGCTAAAATTAAAACCCATTTTAGCCGAAATATTTTTAAACCTCATGTCCGAATTTCAAATCTTATCTTGCTATATTTCCAAGGATATGAGTTTGGGAAGTTAAGATTTTTGCAAGCTCTAGAATTCCATCTCAAACAGGTCGTCGTGGAATGTTCACTATAAATTTGTTCTAAGAAGCTTGGGAAGTTGAAATCATTGGATCCGAAATCGTGCTTCTCCTCAAGTACAAATTTCAGGAATTGGCTTGCTATATTTTCTTAGAGATGATCCAAGGAAGTTAGGGTTTTGTAAGGCTTCTGAATTCCATCTCAAAAAGGTGACCTTGGGAAAATCGTCATAACTTTCTCTTTGGGAATCATATTCAAATTTCGTAAAAATTTATAGAAATAGGATAGACTTCAGTTTTTTGGTTATCGTTTTCATGGCCAAAGGTCAAAACAAGGACACGTTTCACTTCTTACAATTTCACTCTATTGAATTAGTCTATAATCAGGTCATCGTGGGAGATTGCACATAATTATTTCTTGAAAAATAAAATCTCGATCGAACCTATGAGGTTGGAAAGAATACTCAGAGGGCTACCACAGGACAAAATTTCAGAACTTGGAGATCTTAAATTATAGTGTTATAGTCATTTCAAGATCAAGCCCCTAAAAGAAAGAAAAAGAGATACTAGGAATTTTGATGGCAAGTATCCAGTAACTTGGATATTATAGATGGAGCAATATTTCGATCTACATGATGTGAAACAATTACAAAAGGTACATATTGCATCTTTATATTTATAACCAAATCAATTTTTATGGTATAGAAGGCTTTGTTCTTGTAAACCGCTTGTCATTTGGTCAATTTTCACAGAGAAAATGATAACACATTATGAGGATACAAACAGAAACACCTTATTTAGCCAATTGATAAATATCAACCAAAGGGGTTCAATGGCAGAGCACATTGAGGACTTCCAAAAATTGAATATAAGAGTAAATGATATTCCAAATAAGCATAGGATTTAAGTCTTCGTAGGGACTTTAAAGGATAACATCCAACATGAGGTTTGCCTTTGGGAACCTGATTCATTGAATAAGTCATTCAGGGTGACCACAAAAATGTAAAGAAAAATTATGGAAACAAGGAATTCTACCACTCACAACTCTAAATATGGAAGTGTTTTTTTCTCCTAGCCTTCCACCACCTACAAGGTTGATACAACAACAATTGGAAGAAAAAAGAGCAAAAGGGCTTTGTTACAGTGTGATAGCAAATACACTAAAGTTCATAAGTGTGTTGAGAAGAAATTATTTTACATAGATCGTGAAGAGGAGGAAGAAAAGGATCAAGAAGCGTCAAAAGAAGAGGATGTACACTAGGAACCAACACCAGAGAAATAAGAAATGAATCTGACCATAACTTGTACTGCATTGACATGAATTACCCTCCTCAAACTCTCAAGATAGAAGGACATATCAAGAAGAAGAAGGTTCAAGTAGTGAAATATTAGGAAGAAAGGGATCAAGAAATGTCAAAAGAAGAGGATATACACTAAGAACCAACCTTGGAGAAAGAAGAAATGAATCTGACCATATCTTTTAATGCATTGGCAGGAATTACCACTCCTCAAACTCTTAAGATAGAAGGACATATAAAAAAGAAAAAGGTTCAAGCAGTGAAAGAGCACATTGAGTATCAACAGCAAGTTCTCTAACTTTTAAAGGATAACCTCACTTTGGTGCAAAATCGAATGAAACAACAAGTAGATCAACATAGCAGCAAAATAAGTTTTGATGTGAGCGGCTGAGTATTTTTACAACTACAACCATACAAACTAATGTCCCTCAAACAAGCTAAGAAGGATGATAAATTGTCACCAAATTACTATGGTCCTTACATGGTTTTGCAAAAGACAGGTACTATGGCATACAAATTGGAGCTTCCTGCATCTTCCATAATGCACCCAATTCTCCATGTTTCATGCTTAAATAAGGTTATAGGTGACAAGCTCCCAGTTCAAACAGTATTTTTGGAACTTGACGAGGAAGGAAAAATCATATTGGAACCTAAAGTAGTCACGAAAACAAAAACCCAACAGATACGAAATCAATCAATTTTAGAGTATCTCATCAAGTGGAAGAACTTACCTGCTGAACATTCAACATGGGAGGATGATAATTTTATACAACATCATCCAGAACTACTCAAGCATTGAGGAAAACACTTTTTTAAGGAGAGGGGCATGTTAGTTTCCTATACTATTAGTGTAGCCCTTTATTGTTATTAGTGCAACCCCCTTATTATATTATTGTTCCCCAAAGAAGCCCACTATTGATATTGTTGTTCCCTTACATTATTATTGCTATGCCGGCTCTTATCATATTGTGACCCCTTAGACTCCTATATATAGAAAGGAGGTCTTGTCATTTGTATCATCAAATAATTGTTCATTTGTGTAATGTAAAGGAGGTTGCCTCCTCGAAGAGGATTATTTTGAGGTCGTTGATCTATTTCTTCTTCTATTCTATCAGTTGGTTGCATAACAGTGCGAGAGTGCTTACAACTTTATGTATGAGTGCGATAGGTGTTTACATGGCTAGGAAAACTGGTATACACAAATACCAAAGTTCAAAGTCACTAGAACGGTTTGCAAACAGGACATAACAACCAAACATGTCAAAATACGATAGTTGATCCAACAAGCGAAAGGGAGAAAGACACGTAGAGGAAACGCATGGAATGACTCTCAGTGCTTGAAACCATGCATGTCATTGAAGACAAAATTATATGAAAATGCATATCAGTCCTTCAAGCTATGCTAAGAGGTGTATTTCAAAATATGTGCTTTGTTTTGCTTACCTACCCTCAAAAGGGTTATGCATCAGATGGAGTCTTCATGCGGTATAAATATTCTATCATACCTTGGGGGGTCTTCTTATCTTTCTCATCAACTCCTTGAGATTCATCTAGCATGTCATCCTATTTGTGTCCTCTGAGAGAAATAATTATGCAGTTTCAATGGGAAGTGACTGCTACGGGATGAGGCCGTTGTAGGACACATCTGCACAATTTTAGGATGCATGGAAGATTGGGTAGCTGAGAGACAAATGGAATAGTTTTAGGATGCAAGGTATTGTTGTGGGAGGAGGCCCTAGGAGGAAACATCTCCACAGTTTCAAGATGTAAGGTAGACTGGGCAGTTGTGGGACAAAACTGCATAGTTTTTGGAGGCAATGGGTTCCAGTTGAGAGAAGGACACTAGAGGGAACCACTACGCAGTTTTGAATGCTAAGGGAGATTGGGCTTTTTGTGCATTGCATAGTCTCAACAGGCAAGGGGAAAATCTTGAAGGTTGCAGATCAAAGTGTGTAGTTCAGGAAAGATGGATGAGGCTAGGTTGCTAGGGAAACTCCAAAATTTGACTAAGTTTGGGATCAATGGAAATGATGTGAACAGTGATAGAACTTGACTATGATCACACACTTGAACACTTACTGATACAACATAAACCATCTAGAATATATAATACATACTTTGCTTAATGCAACAACCTTTGTGGAAGCATACGACAAGTGCAACTCTAATAATGGAATTTGAGAGGATAAAGGCAACACTTGTGCAAGAGTGCATGAAATGAGTGCAAAACATGTCTATGTGGTGAGGACAACCCATTCTCACAAAGATTTCCCCTTGAAGCAAACAAACTTCTGTTTGCATGACAAGCGATAATCCCCATGCCCAAATATGACACATACTATATAAATATAAAAGAGTGAATGACTCTTAAGATCGAAGAGGAAATCTTGAGATCATAAACTTACCAAATAAGTGACTAAGGAAGGATCGATCACAGGATCCATAGTAGGCTCCAAAATTTAAGTATAGGCCAAAAATTTTGGAGCGTGTTACAGTGGCTACAACACTTTGTAAGAGAGATTTTTCAGTCTGAAGTTGAGAACCGCATGAGATGTTGTCTTTTCATTTGAGAGTCAATATTGGCTGGAAACCTAATGTGGAGGACCTGTGGACTTGCGTTTGGAATGTTTGGTCAGATTTGTAGACTATTGGTTTGTAGTGTTTGGATAATTCAATAGAGAGAATGTCAACCGACATTTTAGTATCTACCATTGTGTTTGGAGAGATCAATTTTTTGCTAATTCGTCAAGTGCATTTATCACTGTGGACCTACCTACTCCATTGTTTGTTAAAATATGTGTGAAGATTCGGAGTCTGTCCTGCAAGTGGAGCGATCATTGTTGTTTCGAATGAGCTCCCCCAGATTGTTGTTCAGAAGATTCGAAAGGTTGACATACAACCTCTTATGTTATTAGCACAAACCAAACCTATGTTCAAGCATGAGTTACTAGATCTGTGTGTGGACTGTGGTGCCTAAAGATCTTTCCAAAGGTATTCCAATTCAATTCTCATGGAGGAGGAATGATCATTGGTAGCGGAATTTTTATTAGTCATCCGGTGAAAATTTTCTACAGTATAAATTTGTGAAGAAAATTATAGTAAAATCAGAGATGCTACATACTCATACACCACATTGATTTCCTTAAGTCCACATCTGCGTGACTCACCATCGCATGAGTTATTGTATATTTTTCATTTCATTCATATTCAGAGAATTTTGGCAAAATATTTAGCTCGAAAATGAAAAGATCGTTGTCGGCATAGCAGATCAACTAATGAAGAGGTAGAGTAACAATTGTTGAGGTTTGGTCATGAGACCTTATACCAATGTTAGTTCCATATACTGAAATGGAGTTGTTGTTGATACCACAAACGGCACCAAAGCTCCACCATGGTTCAAGCTCATGTCACCTCATGCAACACGACTCTTGGCAATGGTGCAGGAAAGTAGAAGCCTCACCATGGTAGTGAGGAAAATAGGTTGTGGTTAAACATTGAGTGAATCCCCACTACCATGTTCATTGTCTTATATTTCACCTATACATAACCAATTAGTGAAAACCAGGACACTCTTGTAGGGACGCTTTTAGAGAGTTCATGAGATCCTCATACGTGGCAACTTTAGTAAGTGTAAATTGTTTTTAATCCATCTTCAAAGTTGTGTCCTTAAATGTTGAAAATTTTGACATGGTTAGACCATTGTTTATATGCTCCTTAGAGATCTAGTCTTCTATGCTAAAATAATAGTGATAAAAAAGTAATAATGGGGGTAAAATATTTATTTCGATGCATATACAATGGAGTTCATAGAAAAATTGAGTTGGAATTTAAATATTATAGATTTATTTCTATTTGTAAATTTAAAGTGCAAAACTAGTTTTTGAACAATGTTGCATAATTCAAATTAGTAGTTCTTGGCACTTGGAAACACTCAAACACATCACTAGTTTGGTTGTGTCAAGATCTTGTTCCATTTTTGGATTGGTAGCCTTGTTTTCATGTTATTTATGATTCTAGAAAGTTACAAGTAGTTTTGGGCAGTGGTCTAGAGGCTTTCATGAAAAAGTGGCATAGATATATGTGACCGCATGCATAGAATAAAGGGTTTTTGGTCATAGTTGCACACAGCCATGCCTATGGGTACGATTGGAGCATCCCAACTGCATGCATGTATTGTTATGGGTGTGGTTGGGATGTTTCTCTTGTGAAAAAGAGTTACAACTCAGGGATTGATCACTTGGTGTGGTTTTCAAGCTCCTGAGTGGTCTATAGTCCCTGAGGGCGGTTAGTAAGATTTTGATTTGTAGGCCCACTTCCATAACTGGAAATTGGAGCTCGGGTCATGTCATAGTAGCAATCAGCTCGCATTTACCTTGGAGAACTTGTAAAAGAGAGTAAATGTGGGAGGGGAGGTTACAAATTTAACACCATCAAAAACAACTGGGTGCCCAAAATCTTGAAGCTTGACCATTATAACCCAGCTTTCAAAAAATTTCCACCACATTTTATCAAAATCGTGCCAAAATTTCCATTATTTTCCAAGAAAAAATGACACTTTGGTAGAGTACAACTTTCAAAATTGAACTGACAAAAGTATTTCAATTTTTCAATCTCATTTTTTTCCATCTTATTATAAAATATTAATGGAATCCAACCTCAGAAACAAATCATCCTCAAACTTAGAAAAAAAACAAAGAACAGAATTTATCTTCACATAGATGCCCCCACACACTTTCTTCATATCTAGGTTGGACAAATCACGTTCAACCCTCCAGCGAAAAATGTGCAATAGCTGAGCCAAAGCAAAAGAAATCATTATGAAAACCATGGAAGAACCTGGGCATCCTCTTCTTCTAGCCCCAAAAGGTAGCATTCACAAGTCTTGGGTACCTATTAAATCCATGACATTATCATGTAGATTCCCACATAATTCCTCCATAAATCTCTTACACTTTGGGATCCCTTCCTATAGGCCACACATTAACCAATAACATCGTCTTCTTAGGTATATAATATCCTTCTACTGTCACATCCTCCACAATATCATGGGGAAGTACCATCGATCCCCTGGGTATAATCGTAGTGTCTCTCTCACCATGCACTGAAGGTATTTCGTACTTAAAATAAAATAAAATAAAATGATGTAGGACCAAGAGCCACGTAAATATCATTGCCTTCATGGTTTCTGGTCTGATTTTGGTCTCCATTTTATCATTCTCAGCTATATCAAGCACCACATTTAGAAAATATTTAGCATGCTCTATATTTGAATTTGCGGTGACATTCTAGGTTGTGTGGGAATTAGAAGGTTTTCCATGGTCCTTGATCTTTCTTCCTGTTTTTAAACCTATCTGAAGTAACCTGGCTCCGATACTAGTTGTTAGAAACTAGGAGAATACTAACTTGGGGTCATGAATTAGTATTGTATGAATTTTAAAACTTTATTTCACTTGCAATGATATTAGGGAACCAATAAACGTTCAAGAAATTAAATTATATGAGCATGGCATAAAAGAACATATGTATCACAATGAGAACACACAAATTATTTAAATATTTATTTCAATTTCTTCATAAGGCAAGAAAAAACTTGCTATTGCAAGTTCTATGGCTAAAACTAGCAAGAAGAAACTGCTCCCTAATTTATCAACTACAACTAAAAGGATTTAGAACTTGTTGTAGTGGCTATAACCACCCTCCAAAATTTTTCCTTAGATTCGTTTTGGAGCCTCCCTACCAACCTTTGACAACAGTTTGTCTTGCTTCGTCAAGTACACAAGCTTCAGTGATTTTCTTGCAGAATGATAGCCTGTCCATCACAGATTTTTGCATTCCCCTCATAGGTTGTTCTTCTGGACTTGGTTCAGCTACAGGCTGAGCAACTCCCCCAAGAAATTATGAAATTATGGAGGGGAACTAGCCTTCCCTCTAGAAATTGCGCAATTCTTTCTGGCAGCCTGCTAGGCTCCAGAATTGTGCAAATCTGTGTGTCACTCTTCACTGAGAAAATTGCACAATTCCTCCCAGTAGGGCTTCTCCGCCCAAAAATTGTGCAATTTTGGGCAGCAGTCAGCTGCTCTACCCATAAATTGTGCAATCCCTCTGGGCAGCCAACCCAGCTACCTCCCAGAAATGCGCATTTTTCCTCCCAGCTGAGTAGACTGTTGCATGTGTAGTTGAGTTGACCGATTCCCTCTGGGACCAAGAAAAATTGATTTGCATGCATGGGCTGCTCCTCCCAAGGTAGCATGCAAAGGAATCCCTTGTTCCAGGGATCTAATTTTAGCAGTTGGAGATTACATGCAAAGATCATTTCAAAAACCTCCCACCAAGTGTCGCTTTCCCTAGATTTATGGCATGCGCATCGCAACCTCGATTTTATCAAAACTCATCAACCGGACACTGCAAACATCATTCTTCACATCGATATTGTAGCTCTGACATCCCACAATGCATCTAGGAGTCATAAGCACATTCAGATCAAATTTTTTTGGGTAAGCCCGCTTTTCATGTCTCTCGCTGCGTTTCTGTCACTTTTTGTGTTTCGCTTCGTATGAATGATGTCAACTTGATTTCAATGAGTGCTTGCTGTCTTTTTGATAGATGCTAGCTTGTACTAGCATCATTTTAGTTTTCGTTTACATCTCACTGATGTCGCCTGCATGACATTGTTTTGCATGGACAGTCACCGTTGTGGTGACTCACTTCACACACATGCATGCTTTCCCTTTTTCTGAACCTTGCACTTTTTGTTTGCATGAATGATCATTCACTCTTGTTTACACTCATCTCATCATGCTTTCACACTTCTCATGTTTTTAGTCACCTGTCGGTCGGACTGGGTTACCTTGGCCCAGACTGTGTGTTGCCTGGATAGCACTGCACATTTCTGGAAGCGAAGGCTCTGCCTTCCCTCCAGAAATTGCATAAGTCTAGCCTGGCACTGACCTCCAGGCTTGCATTACGCAATTATTGGAGGTAGTGTCATGTTGGCCTCAGAAACTGTGCAATGCAGTTTGCTGGATTGCATGTCACTGTTAACTGAAAATTTCGCATTTCGCAGTTTCAATCCTCAATATGCCAAGCTGGACTATGCATTGTGCAGTTCCAGAAGCCAGTCAGCCTCCAGACAGTCCAGACTATGCCTTGTGCAGTTTTGGCAGTCAGTCTCCCAACCTCTTGGTGAGAATTGCGCAACCTTCATGATCAGTCACATAGGTATGTTGCATGTCAATCCTTTAGTTTGTTTTGGTTTTCAACTAAGAGATCGCTTGTCATGGGTGTTTCTATGTCTCCAGGTATCATAGGTGTTCGTCTGCCTCTTAGTATCATAGGTGCAATGGATTCCAAAAGAGCATATTCGAAGACATCGTTCAAAACACACTTGGGGATGCAGTCGATCAACTGTCTATAAACTTGCCTACCTATGAAGACATCAAGTTGTTCGTAGACAAGGACATCAAGATAAGATGGCAGTAGCATCACATCGAGCACACCATTAGCAGCAACAAAAGGCAACATACTTGCACGCAACGAACGCAAGAGGAAGGTTGTTAACAACATAGAGGCAGAACAAAGTTGCAAGTGTAGGTTTTAACCCCGTACATAAATTACCTGCATACGAATTCTAAATCACAGGAAAAATAAAAATGTGAGAGCATAACACAAAAAACACGTATACACAGGATTTCCACTGGATCCCAAACCGGACTTACCAGCTTGATTTTTCATTATGTTTTCCTATTCAATGTTACAATACATATTTATACATGTCGAAGCATCCAATACCATGGACCGAAAACCATCGCATCCAAAAAACATGTGTGAAAATCATGCACAAAACCATAGGTGGATCCGCCCAACCTAACATAGGGTCCAAAGACCCCATAAAGTGGGGTTACGGGTACCCCTCAAACCCCCTGTTAACTATGTGGAAAGAATATAACACAACCCAACAGCAAGCTCAAGCAGATCCACTGGTGATGAAAGAAACTTTAGAGACTTATGCTATGAGGTGACGGTGCGACATGAGTATCATGCAAAGACAGAGAACCGAACAGAGAAGGAGTTTCATGTGCTAAAACAACAACTCAAGGAAGAACAGGAGCTGCATAGACGAGAGAATGAGTTGCAGCAAGAAAAGGTACAGCATGGGACACAACATGCATTCGCGGATGAAACTACACCTGTACAAGTTATAGATCCATCCCAGCAATTGGGATGGAGAATACATGGTGACTGGTTTTGTTGATCGCATGTAAGGGAATTCAGCAACATGCATGTCATTGTGCGCACACATGTGATCCAACCCATTTGGCACACTCACCAAGGTGAAGACAGGAAGCAAGTCTGACTGGAGCCGAACATGCAATTGATAGCTGATGCGCATGACCACCAACACACACTGAAGATCAACACATACACTATGCATTAGTGTGTTTCAGTTCGGCCGCACCCAAGAAGACCATGTGCATGCTAACAGACAAGTTGGATAGAGGAGCCACACCAATGCACTCAGATGCAACGGAGGCAAGAGTTCGCTTCAACAATATGTCACCATGGAGTGCATGCACACCATCACGGACGACCAAGCTTGGCATCATCTCACCACCTTCACCATCACAAGCATGTCAAAGAGTTGGTCTCATCACAATGGACCGAGTGTCAGTGATTTCTTGCATGGCTTTCTCAAGCCATTTTATCTCACATGGGAACATGTGCATTGTAATTTAATGTCTTGTCAAGTGGAAGTTTAAGTGTCGATAGTTGGATGTAACAGTCATAGAGTACATGAAGAGTCATGGGGGTAGATGAACTGTCACAAAGGGGAATGTTAAGGGTCACCCCACCCTTTGCTATAAATAGAACCTCATAACTCATTGTAAAGGCTTTTGGTCAACCAAGCTTCCAATAAGACTATCTTAGAGAGAGATCGGACAATATTGTAACGAGCATTGGCTTCTCCACTGCGCAGAGCTAGTACATCTCTTTGGAGGAGCAGGCAGTTGTGGCTATAACATTCCGCTGTCGGAACTAGTGGTTGGAAATGAATGTATTGTATGACTGGAACTTACACTTCTTAATATAACAAGAGCCAACACGTTTCATGCATATGTTGTATTGTATTCTATGCTATCTAGTTTACTCTAAATGATATATGTATATGTTTGCTTACGCATGCATGTATAGCTATTTGTGTATATATGTATGGATCTTTCTGAAATGTGTTGGTGTTTTAACCATCACTTTGGATTGTTAGCTAACTTGCCTTCCATGTTGTAATGCATCTTTGCTCGTGTGTTCCCTTTTTAACTCCATGCTATCACAGGTTTCCAAGGGGTGCACTCATCTCAACCCCCCGTGTGTTAGAACCTCTCATGCACCTTCCTTGGCTCGCTGCAACTGTCACACCCTTGCTACCAACAGAGTTATCTTACTTGCTTCTGTGCAAAATCACGGTCAAGGAATTACCGTATGACCCACTACTAGGACTCCTACACCAAATGTTTTGAGGTCTAATTAGGACTTCTTACCGGGGAGATCCCCTTACATGTTGGTGGGTCTAGCACCATCAACAAAACCCTAATTTTATCAACTACTATTGAAGCAAGCTTTAACCCCTAAATATTTTCCAGAAACTACTAGAAGGAGCTACAACTTGCATGACCTCAATGATTCATCTTTCATACAATATTCAAACTTTAATCATGAATTCATTCCCTTTTCCAAAAAAATTCAATTTGTCTCTCAAACACTCACCAAAACCACCATTACAAATGCTCATGCAATTGTTCACTATTCTTTTTCAGTTGCAAATTCAACTCTGCTTATAAAGGCAGTTGGACTGATATTTTTTGATATTGAATTTTAGTTATCTCCAACTCATTACTTGCATGAATATTTGATTTTTTCCTTTGTCTTGCTTCTATAAAGTTGTCTCAATGTGTTCTTCAAGTCTTCAAACTTTTCTCTGTGCCTTCTCTAAGAAAAAATGAGTTAAACTTGTATCTACCTTAATTATGGACAGTTACAGGAATTAACAGAAGTTTTTCTATTTTCAGTGAGATCCAACGTTGGTTGATCTGCCAAATATTCCTTTAAACTTGTCCCTTCTTGTTCATTTTAACTCCTAGTGCCACACTATTGTATTCGGCACAAACACCAAATTCCAAGTTACCGACTCGTTCATCTATGTATGGCATATAATGCCAAAATTAAATGTTGAATAAATCTCCATGGGCTCTTTTGTTTTATAGCCTTGAGGGCTAACTCCGTTAGTTTCCAACCCATTCATCCATGTGCCCAAATCACTTCAACACATGCCCAAATCCTTTAAAATCAAAACTGTTGATCTGCATTTTATATTGCAATTAACCTGAAGGCCCTCGATCATAATACAAGAATCACAATAAAAACCATGTCATGGATGCGCTCTTTGTTAGTTGATAGAATTGTCAATCATTGTCTATAGATCCATCTCCTAGGATTTTCATCCTCGACATTTCCCTTTGTGCAATATTGTTTTTCTTTCGAGGTCATTTCTTCTGAGATTTTCCTTCTGGGTTATCTTTCTAGCTCTGTGACTATCTCGACTTCCTATCTCCCCGACTCCCCATCTATAACTATCACATGCACTTTTTATTTCTTCAAGGGAAGTTATTGAGATTTGTAGCTTGGGAGGTACTCTAAACCCTAGGTTAGAGGGTTTTGGAGGAATTGGCACACAAAAGTGACTTGTAGGCTAAGAACCCAAGCCTATGGCCTTTGCACCCAAGCATGTTGGTTTGACACTATGATGGGAATTGATGGTTTGAGTGATGGAGATGTATTGTCAAGGTTAATCCTCTCTGCGGACAGAGATGATCCCTCTAACCCAATGAGTGGATCTAGCAGCTTGAAAGGACAATCAACTAGACATCTTCCTTGATTATAACTGAAAAGTAGAACAAGAGAGATGGCCTACCTTTCTCTGATGCTAATCCATTATCCTTTGTTGAGATCCTCGAATCGCTTGTGTCACGGGCTCGTTCCTACTTCTTTTAGTGCTTATGTACCTGCACAAGTGTCTAAGAGACAACAAAGCATACCAAGGCTAATAGAAAATCCAATAATAATCTATTTAGCTAATCAAGGAATTCCAAACAAATACATACATGAACATATATATTAGGAAGATGAACCAGCAGTTGTATTATTATTTAAAGAATAAAGGGGAAGCTTACAACCATAGCCTTGATGTTGAAAGGCTGTCCTTGAGTGGTAATCCAAGTCCAAGCCAAGAAACTCTCCAACACTCTTTCTCCAAGTCTAATGAATAACCTCTAAGAAAAAGCTCAACATAAGGGTGCAAATGGACATAGATCAACCTGACCAACCATTTGGGAATGGGAGAGGAGGAATTTATAGGCTGGGAGAGGGAATTAGGACTTCTCCAAATATAGGATTAGGCCCACATCTGAAGGAGGTAGCTCATAGGGATAAGACAAAGAGGTCAAGTTAGGAGGATTCGACCTCATCTATGCGAAACCACCTCCAACTCGCCACTCTGGAAGGCTTCTAGATCACGAATCTTCTCATCTCCTTTGGGAAAATTGCATTTTTTGGATCATCGCTGGTATATGGGGTGTAGGATTTAACCCTGTATAGAAATTACCTGCATATGAATTCTAAAACACAAAAAATAAACAATGCGAGAGCATAACACATAAAACACATATACACAGAGATTTTCCCCTGGATCCCAAAACCGGGACTACCAGCTTGATTTTTCATTATGTTCC
>APFE030791720.1:0-36029 GCA_000404065.3 Pinus taeda
CGCCAGTATTTTTGACATTTCTTTAAAACCATGACACCTGTGCAAAAAGTGAAAGAGGTTTTTCTTCTTTGGCATTTTGTGGACAAAAACCTCTCTCAGTTTTCCAAAATTCATCTCTGACTGCTCTGAAACATCATTTGAGTGAAACTTGCCCCGATGTGTGAAACAAGGAATTTGGTCGAAATGAAGCGAAATGAAGGGGATGGGGGCTTCTAAATTCGTGGGGGAATTTTTGGGAGTGGGGAGGGATGTTAGGAAGCAGGGGAAAGTGGAATCTCAGAGATTGAGTGAGGGGAAGGGGTCCAAAAGGGCAAATCACAGGCCAAACCTAGAAAATTGCCAAGTTGTAGCTAGAAACTAGGGTTTGTGCAAAAATGAAGCTTTTGGGGGATCTGAGGGATGGGAAGTGTATGATATGGTATTTTAAGGATAGGGGAAGGTGTATGAACATCAGGAAACAAGTTTTGCTGATGATTTGTCCGTCCAAGAGAAATTGGCTTCAAAACCCTAGGAGAGGGAAATGAACTTGCCAAGGCACAACTGAAGCATGAACAAGATGTAAAATGACTCATTAGACACTGAGATGATAATGACAACCCTATGAATGATGATAGACTCAGCTGAATAGTGACATAGGCTGACATTTGGGCAACTTTAGAAGGAGTGAAAACAAACCCTAGACCTAATGCCTAGTGACCAAATTTTGCTTGAAAACTCTTTGAAAAGACAAAATTTGACCTTAACACTCTGAAACCACTTTGTAAGAGCATATTTGATCACTGGAGGAAGGCTGAAAAGACTGACACTAACAGTCTCCTTGGTCACTCCATCCAATCCCTAATACACAAAACATATGTTCTTTGTGAGCTATGGCATCGAAGGTACGCTCATGTTCATTATAAAGCATTGTCTAGAATAAAATATTTGTTAAAAGTGTACCGAAAATAAAAATTGAACATAATGGATTTTGTAAGGAATGTGCCCTTGGGAAAAATGTTAAAGGTAGATGTGCTAGCAATGATAGTAGATCCAAAGGAATCTTGGATCTTGTACACTGATGTTTGCGGGCCTATGTTTGACAAGACCTTAAGTGGAAATTTCTAGTATGTCTCTTTTATTGATTATTACTCTCGTAAGACATGGATTTTTCTCTTGAAATCAAAGAATGAAGTATCCGAAAAATTCTGAAAATTCAAGGCACAAGTTGAAAATTCTACATGAAGAAGGATCAAGACTCTAAGGTCTAACAATGGAGGAGAATATGTATCCAAGGAATTGATTGTTTTCTGTAGTGATACTAGAATTAAGAGGGAGCTGATAGTTCCCTACTATCACCAACAAAATGGAATTATCAAGAGGAGTAATAGGACTATTATTAAAGTTGTCAAGGCCATGCATCATGATCAAGAGTTGCCTATGCTTCTTTGGGGAGAAGCTACAAGAACAATTGTTTATGTTCAAAATAGATGCCCTCATCGAATCTTGGATTACAAGATTCCTAAAGAAATATTCACAGGTGAAGGATCCGATGTGGAGCATTTGAGAATCTTTGTTGTCTTGTTTATGTTCATGTGCCCAAGGAGAGAAGGGCAAAATTGGAACCTTCTGGAAAGAAAGGAACTTTTGTTGGCTACAATGAAAATTCAGAGGCATTTAGGGTCTATGTACCATGATAACGTTCTATTGAAACTTGTAGGGATGTTATCTTTGATCAGGATGTTTCTTTTTGGAATTCCAAGGGTTCACACTTAGACTCTAACGATGAAATGCATGTGGCTTCGAAGAATGTGGTATCAAAAACAAAAAAACCTGAACTGATGGAACAAGATCCTCATGAAGAGTTTGGTAATTATGAATTTGTTGACTCTGAAACAACCATTGTACCTAAGATTATAAAGAGACTTGCATGGCTTCAAAGAACATTGAAGAAAGCTAAAGGACATGCATCACCTCGAGGGACCTTTAAGGAAAGAAAAAGGCTAAAGAAGTATTCTGTTTATGTGGCAATGATGTGTAAGATCATTGAGTCTGAGCCATCCACCTATGAGGAAGCAGTTCAACATCAAGTTTGGAAAGATGCTACGACTGAAGAATGCCAATCTATATTGAAGAATGATGTTTGGGAAATTGTGCCAAGGCCTAAAGGGAAATCAATTGTCTCTTCCAAATGTATCTACAAAATCAAGCATGCAAATGATGAAAGTGTCAAGAAGTACAAGGCAACATTTGTGGCACCAGGATTATCTTAGAAATAGGGATGTTGCTTTTCCACGGTACTGAAGTCTAGGTTAGAATCTTACAACAATTGATGCTACCAATCCAAGTATCACAAAAAATACTTTGCACAGTGGAATATAAAAGTGTATTAAATCAACAAGCACAAAAATATAGACAAGCTTTTACAAAACCCAACTTTGTTATATTAAAAAAATGATAATGCAACTATCTAGGGCTCTCATAATATGGATAATCGCCCTCATACATCAACTAGTACAAGAATACAAGAACAAGATACACTAATCATCTAGTTGACATTGTGCACCATCACAGATCCTTGATCGTACCTTGAACACAAATGTTGGTCCATCTGCTCCCAATCTGCAACCCCGACCTCTATCAATGAACCAACCCCTGTAGGCCTTTGAACACGGCTCCAATCCACTCTTTAGTTGATCATTTGTCCATCAATGCATCAACACATTGAGACTCTTGAGTTGTTCACAACTTTTTTTGTGAACAACTCTCAACTTTCTATTGTTGCTCCTCAACTCCTTTGGGACTTCTTTCCTCTAATTCCTTCTTGCGTTCCTATAATAAAGACAAACTTTGGGTCAGAGGGCTACCACCTATCACTCCAAGATGTCCTTCTCCAACAATAAACTTGGGCTAATGTAATATGCTCCCTTGACCTCCTCTCGTTGTCCTTCAAGAATTAGTCTTGAGCTTACACAAATGAGCCTCCTCTAACAACCTTCTTATTCCTTCAAGGCACTGCTTCTAGGCCTCCAACTTCACCCTTTTTATATTTGTAAAAGTACTTGATACACTGATCTAGGGCTACTTTGAGCACCTCCTTACTACCCTCCAACAACCTTGAGATACCCAACACAGATATTTTCAATTTGGACAACTATCATTTAGCGATCAAAATTTAACTTAAGCACACCATCAACATACTTTGTTTGCTCCTAGATCTGTGCATATTGCTATCACATCAAATTTGGTTAGGGAATCAAATAAAATATGTTTATCCCTTCCATTTTTCACTGAATCCTTCTCTTTAGATATTCGGCCCAAAACAAATGTACTACTATGAACTTCATTGCACTAGGATGTCCTTTCAAGCCTCAACGTCTCACATATTTGTATGCCTCTCCTTGGGGCTACACGAACAATCATGAGGGCACACTTTTACCCTAGCCGACCTATATTTCTTTGTGCAAACCCACCAGCATACAAAATAAATTAATAACTCCCACACCACATGACATATCTTGGTGTTTAAGTTGTCCCATTGCTCCTCTAAGGGTCCCCTACATCCTCCAAGTGTCAAATTAATGAGGTTCCTTGTGGTTTCACACCCACAAGCTTGGGTCCAAAGACCACACCTTGGGTTCTAAGCCCACAAAGCCACTTGTGGTGAATTTGAGGCATTGATCTTGGTCTTGGAGGGCTGCTACACTAGTTGAATACTTGTACACATTTACATGGACTTATGACATGATTATTTGAAATAGAAATAGATTCTAAAGACATCAAGAAGAATTCTTTCACCTAATGACACCTCTTGCTCATGAAACCCATGCAGAAAGATTACAAAGATAATTTATTCTCTTTTATTACATCAAATACAAAGATCATGTCATTATGAAGACCGAACCTAGTTACACTTTCTTCAACGCATCCAAATCACGAGAGTAGACAACTCAATCAAGCTACGTATTTAGAACAAAAACAACAACCTGATGTTCCAAAGAATACTAATTTCAGTATAGTCCATTCATGTGATAACATTTCATCACAAGTTTCCAGTCTCTGCAAGATTCAACAGAAGATTAATTTAGGATGGTCTGATCCCTTCTAAGTGCAACAGTTTTTGTTTGTCACTTAGAGGATCATATCAACTCGTATCAACAAGGATGACTTCCAAGACGAGAAATCCGCTCGTAGCAGGATAATAGATCAAGTTATTTCATCAATAAGCTTTGAGGACAAAGTTTTTTGAAAGAGAAGGCAATGTTATGAACATAAATTATGTAAAACATATAATAAATAGATAATAAATAATAATCATAATAATATAAATATAATAACTCGGATGCTGGTGAATTAAATGTTCATTTACGGAATTAATTAATGGTGCAGGCGCTCGGTCCTACTAGCTGCAGGATAGTGCTGTTCTCCATGCTCAAATCTGGCTCACCTAAGGTGAGAGCGATTCTACCTGAAGATTGACTTAAGTGCTCACTCTGTCCGAGGCAAGGCTATTGCTAGTATAATCATGGTGAATTCGGCTCACCATCCCATTGTTTGCTCCCTTTTTTCTTGCCTTTGCCCATTCCTTGCAGCATTTCTCTGCAGCAGGTTGGTTTAAGCCATCAGTGGGTCGCTCTCGGTGGCTCTTGTTGTTGGAATTGTGCTTCCCTCTTTCCACTCTCAGGCTTGTTCTTTGGACTTTGCTCGAAATCTCTTTGTGCTGTCTCGTCTCCCCTCCAAAGATACCTGTTCTTCTGAGCTTCCCCTCCGTTGCCTCGCCATGGTCCGTCAACGCATGAGAAGCCGTCATGGAGGGAGTCGTGGTGGTCGTGGGCATTCTCACACTGCTCACTTTGTTGATCAACCTCTGCCCCCTGCTACTCAGCCCTCATCTCAGGCGAATTCACCTCCTCTCAGCCCATCCTGTGGACCTTTCCCACACAATGCTTTTCAAACTACTCATTTTAAGTTTCAGAGCAGCCTAAACAGGCCCATTATCACGGCCAATATTACTATTATCTTTTCTAAAGAAGAGGCTCTGCCTCAAGATACAGAGCGCACTTCGGCTGAGCTTTTGCAGGGTGGTCATAGAATGGCGGGCAGCGATGGCATTGAGCATAATTTGGCAGATGCAGGCAAGGTGGAAGGGCGTGGTGAGCAACATGATGAGGGTGGTGCTCCTGGCGACACTCAGCCACTAGGTGGCGGCTCTCATGGAGCCTCTGTCTCGAGGGCCATTGCAGGCAGTTCCAGTGGCATCCGTCCCTCGTCGGCTCCTCAAGGCAGCAGTGGTGCTGGTGACGTGGCAAGCGATGAAGAAATCTGGCATGGCAATGCATGCCCTGTTTTGGAGGAGCATCTGAACCAGGACGTGGTAATGTGATGCCACCTGGGCCCTTTCATGTCCTCCCAGTTTTTTCTAATGGTTCTTTTGGTTAAGTTCAGGCGGTTTTCGGATTTGTGGTTCTAGTTTAGCCTCTGTGGCTTGGTAGCTTGGTTCTTTATCTTGGTGGGATGGCAGTCTATAGCTCTTTTGCGGATTTGGATAGCGTCTCTGTCTCTTGTTTCTGGTCTCGACAGTTTCTTAGGGGGTTATCCCAACTCTTCATTATGATTTTATCGTTGTATTCAGGTTCCTATGTTTGGCTCCTTGCTTACTGTAACTGGTTCTCCCATACTTGGGACAGTTTTGTTGCGTTGAAAGCTCTCAGATGCTCTTGCCTGAGGCTTCAACCTCCTTGTAACATTATTTTGATTTTCCTTTAATAGAATTAGTCTTTACAGAGAAAAAAATATTATAAAAAATATAATAATAAGTAATAAGTAAATTAACTAATAGTTGGTTAGTTAATAATGAAAAGGCATGTCTTAGTTCCATGCCTGTTCGTGAAAGGATACTTACCTCGCTATATATACAAGACCCTCATTCTGTTGTGAAACCAACTCAAAAAAAGATAGAAAAGATAGATCAACGCCTTAGAATTCAGCCTCTTCGAGGGGGCAACCTCTTTTACATTACATAAATGAACAATTCTTGGATGATTCAAATAACAAAACCTCCTTTCTATATATAGGAGTCTAAGGAGTCACAATATAACCCAACCGACCTAACAATAATAGTATAAAGCCACAAAAATAACAATAGAGGGATTCTATGGGGCACAGTAATAACAATATGGGGATAATAGGGGCACAACAATATTACTAAGGGATGCAACTACAATATTAATGGGGTAATCACTAGTATTATAGGGACCCAACACGCCTCTATGTCCTCTTTCCAAAGCCACCAGTCTGATCCAAATTGGGTTCTCCAAGGAAGAGTTATGCAAAATCTCCCACAATGACCTGATTATAGACTAATTCAGTAAAGCGAACTTGTATGACGTGCTACGAGTCACTGTTTCGACCTTTGGCTCTGAAAAAGATACACAAGAAACTACAGTCCGTCCTCTTTTTGTACCTTCTTACTAAATTTCAATCCGATGCTCAAAGAGAAAGTTATGAAGATTTTCCCCAAGTCACCTGTTGGAATGTAATTCAGGAGTCTGCAAAAAGACCAACTTCCTTAGATCATATCTCCGCAAATATAGCGTGAAAAGCTCTGAAATTTGGACCCGAGATTTAGCGTGGTTTCTTCTCAAATGGGGTTTTTTTTTAGCTTCTGAAATGTCACAGAAAAAAAGTTATAGTGAAAATGTCACGATGACCTGTTTGGAGCAGCGAAACCCTAGAATCCAAAGTTCTTCTACCAAATGTTATGAAACCGATCACAAAAAGATAGAAAAGATAGATCAACGCCTTAGAATTCAGCGTCTTTGAGGGGGCAACCTCCTTTACATTACACAAATGAACAATTCTTGGATGATTCAAATAACAAAACCTCCTTTCTATATATAGGAGTCTAAGGAGTCACAATATAACCCAGCCGACCTAACAATAATAATATAAAGCCACAAAAATAACAATAGAGGAATTCTATGGGGCACAGTAAAAACAATATAGGGATAATAAGGGCACAACAATATTACTAAGGGATGCAACTACAATATTAATGGGGTAATCACTAGTATTATAGGGACCCAACACATTCTCTATTGTAATCATCCTACATCAATTATTTTATTCAATATACAATTACAATTACTATTCTACGATGGATGTTTTTGTCTACAAATTATTTTAAAAATTTCTGCTACGCATACGAATTTTGGTCGTTACATTGAAGCACATGAAATATCATACTTAAATTCTCACATTAACCTCGTATAAGTTTTATCATTTAGGAGATGGTGATCCACTACACCATTTGTGCATATATTTCTCTCTACCTATTCTTGAGTGTAATGAGGAATGAGAATTGAAAAAAATTATGAAACGAAAGGAGCATGGGAAGTTTGTAAGTATCCAGTGCAGAGCCTTGAAGTCAAAGTCAGAACATGGATGCCTAATAAGCATGGAACATTCAAATCCATAGTTTCACTAGCTTGAACTCCAAATCTCAAATTCTACAAGAAGTTTCAGTTAAAAATACACGAGGTTGAAATATTGGTGCCTTCGTGGATTCATAAATATGAATACCCTTCCTTGGAATGTAATGATTTAGAGTGCATGTCAACATCCTCAAACAATGCCTTGAATGATCAATTGAATGAGAAAATGAGTATTCATTATCACTTGTGAAGAACCTATTACAAAAAAACGATCCCTCTCGCATTATGTTTTCATATTTTAGATATCCTCCACTGGACATCCATGGCAATGGAAACAACATAACTGAATAAATGATCCTTAAAAGGAAAGAACCTTTCCAACCTATTTTAGTTTCCATATTTCAATCCTTGTAATAATGTGTAGCTTTGAAGTTTGAACACCAGATAACAAAAAAATTGAGCAAAGAAAGGCCCTAAAGATTTAATAATGAAAATAGTTAATCCAAACCTGTTGTAGAACAACCAATTTCGACTCAAATCTTGATTTCAAGAGTTAATTTTCAATTTGCCTTTGTCATTGCAACAATTGTCTACTAACGGATGAATGTATATGAAGCAAAAATTTCCATATGAGAAGCTTTACTTTTGATGTCCTTGTTGACTCTATTTGACCGGATTTACATCTTTGTTTTGGGCTCGCTGACCACAAATCAACCCTAAGACTTTGACCAAGATGTGACTAGTTCATTGACTGTGATTTTGAGGCAATTTCAGGACGAAATTTCGGCCCCTTTATTCAACTATTGCAGGCGAAAATTCATCCCTTATGTTGCAGACCTAAACTTTGATTAGAATTGACTTTCTTCTCTCTCTTTTGATCGGTTTTGACATCGAAATATTGAGATTAGAATTTGGAATCTTGTTGGAAATTTTTGATGTACTTTGATGAACTGAAGTCTCTCTCACAAGGAAAGATTGGTTGGGTTTTCCCCTTGTGGGTTTTAATTGGCTGTTAGCCTAATTTCTAGTATCTCGTCTCTTGTCATGTTGTTCATTGTGATCTCTATTGCTTTATTGAATAAAGTTAATGGTTGAAATTTTTCATGCATAAATGCTTAATGATTGGAATGCTATAAGAAGTCAAATTGTATCACTAGAAGTAGTTTGAAAATTTGAAAATTTGTACTAGTCTTGATTGCACTAGAAAATGCAACACATCCTACTTCATGAGGATCTCTCATTTGAGAGATCAGCGCAAAGCTATTAGATGAAACATTGAAGAGATGGAACTTGTAACTACATCTCTTAATGGTTTCCCTGATTCATGGGATACATTTTCATCTAGTATTTGTGGTAGAATAGAAATTCCTAAGTTCAAACAGCTATGGACCTCATGTTCTCAAGAAGAATCTAGATCGATATCAAAAGGGAAGATTCAGAGACCTCAAGATGGTGAATCTCAGACATCTGTAGATCATGCAAAGAATGGTAAAGGAAGAAGGAAATTTGGAATATTTCAGAAAAGAAATACATGAAGGAAACATGCTCCTGATCATGATCAAAAGAAGAAAGATTTTCCAACTATTTAATGTTTTTGTTGCCACAAGTTTGGTCATTATAAAAATCAATGCATTGAAAGGAAGGATGATAAGAAAAGGAAAGGCAAACAACATGCCTCTACAACAACCATTGATAATGAGCATCTAAATAAATAAAATTTCAAGAATGAAAATGAAGAAGATTTTGTTTTCTTTCTGCTATTTTAGGTATTATTATAGGTGACGGTGGTATTTGGTTAGTAGACAGTGGTGCCTCCAGACAGATGATGGGTAACTGAAATAGTGTCACAAAGTTGGAAGAGAAGAGGTAAACATTAAAGGTGGAGTTTGGTGATGATGGAAAGTATGACGTCAAAGGTGTTGGGTCTACATCCTTCTAGTTGGAGTCATGCGGAAATCTTTATTTGAATGATGTGTGTATGTTCCAGGTTTAAAAAAGAGATTAGTCTCTACTTCATCTTTGGAAGAATTTGTTGATGGATGGGTTCTTGTTTGGAAGAAGGGCTCTAGTATAGATTCTGCTAAAGAGATTGGTGTTTGAAAAAGAGGCTCCTACAAACTCCTAGGACATAATGACACAATCTATGTGAGCTAAGGCACTGTAGATTTGCTCACATGAATTACAAGGTTTTGTCAGTGTTAAGGAACGTTGTTATAGGTCTTCCAAAACTCCAAGTACAACATGAAGGAGGTTGCAAAGGTTATGCACTTGGCAAGAAAGCCAGGGGATACTTTCCAAGTAGTGGCAACGGATCCAAATGAGTTTTGGATCTAATTCATTTAGTTATACGTGGGTCAATGGCAACAACTTCCATGTGTGGTTTCTTGTATTATATGACATTTATTGATGATTTTTCCCAGAAAACTTGGATTTATTTCATGAACACAAAGATGAAGTCTTTAGCATATTTCAAGAATTAAAGGCTTAGGTAGAGAACTTGGCAAGAAAGAAGATCAATACTCTAAGATCAAATACCAAAGACTTCATTTCCTTTTGCAAAGAAGTTGGGATTAAAAGGGAGTTGATAGTCCCTTACAACCCTCAACACAATGGGGTAACCAAAAGAAAGAATATGACCATTGTGGAAGATTCAAAGTCAGTGATTCATTATCAAGATTTGCCCATTTTCTTATGTAGAGAAGCATCCAAGGCAACAATTTATGTGCAAAATAGAAGTCCTCAATGGATTTTGGAATTCAAGACCCCTGGAGAAGTTCTCATCAACAAGAAACCAAAGGTTGGGCATTTAAAGATATTTGGATGTCCTATTTACATTCATATACCCAAGGAGAAGAGAACGAAGTTGGATCCTTTTGGAGGGAAGGGAACATTTGCAGGGCATAGTGAGACATCAAAGGCATACAAATTTATATTCATGGACAATGGAAGATTGAAATTAGTAGAGATGTTATCTTTGATGAGGATGCAAACTTCAAGAAGTCCAAGGATGTTGATGATAATGAAGAACACGAAGCTCCCAGGAATTCTTGTATATTTCATTCTGAACCAGTAGAACATCCTTCAAATCCTCAAGAATAAGCAAAAGAGCCAAATAATTTAGTGGACCCACCTAGGGTTGTTGTTCCAAAATCCAAGAAGAGACCAACATGGCTTCAAAGTACTTTACAGGAAGTAGAGGGACATGTAGCTCCTTGTGGAACTTTCGAAGAAAGTAAACATCCCAAAAACTACTCAGGATATGCAACAATAATGAGTCGTCTCATTAATTCCAAGCCATCCATCTATGTGGACGCAGGAAGTCAACAAGTTGTTAATTTTAGATAAAAATGGTATGTTCTATGCTTTAGCACAATTTACTTCAATGTTCCTTTAGCGTCCCAATGAGAATTTACAATTATATTTAGTAGCAATCACATTAACTTAAACACATTGATAGTAAATGCAGAGCGAACATAAAAACATGTGCAGAAGACAAGTCAACAAGAGGACACAAGATATGGCGGATCCCAGGGACAGACCCAACGTGGGGAAAACCTTTGATCAAATCTTCTTTGTATTCTTCAATAGTTCAACACAGAGAGAGAGAGAGAGAGAGAGAGAGAGAGTACAAATATCAAATAAACTTGCCCAAAACAGTCTTGTCAAATCAGCAGTCAACTGCAGCCCTAACTAGAAAGTCAACGGTGGTCAAAATAGCTCCAACATGTCCTCCAAGCAGCTCGATCAACAACAGATAAATTCGGCCTTCCAAGAGGGTCAAAGTCAGCCCAAAACATATCAGTCAAACCAGTCAAAGGAGAGAGAAAATGCCATTGTAAATTCTGTAGTCAAATCTAAAGTCAACACTAAAGTCAACTCAGTCAACATGTCCCAAACTTATCGAAAACTGTGCCAATAAACGCAGCCTCCAAAAATTAGATTTTTGCCCACAAGACGAAGTTAATACTAGTCAAAAGCACCTTGATCAATGCTGGTCAACGCAATTCTATTTTCTTGAAATTTTCAGGCAGCAAATATACCCATAAATTCACCCTCCTTTCACACGTGCGAATTAGAGAAGGCTGCATCCAAGTTGTACAAGCCAATCAAGAGAGGAGAGAAAGAGATATGTGAAGAGATGAGTGATGTCCAAATGAGAGAGAGGTAACTCCTATTTATACACTTCGTTGAGGGTGAGGAGACACACCTATTGGACTTCATAAGCCTACATTTGAGTGAGGTCAACCTTGACAATTTGTGCATGACAGAGAATAAACTCGAAATTCCATTTTTGCTTGTTAGAATGAGATGATCTTTATATCAAAATTTGACCTCTCGAAAAGTGGAATCCAATGCGATAATCATCTCCATCACATGAACTGTCCTAAGGTGGAATTTGGCCCTAGTTTCCAATTTTAACACCCCCTCTCAACTAGGGAGAATTCCACCAACCAATCCATCTGTCATCATGCCATCCTGTCATCTTGTACAATCCCTATCATCACTTCCCTACTTTGTTGAACCATGAAGTAATAATGAAGAAGAAATGATCGAGATTGAGTCATAAGATTATACCACTCTCCATCGACAAAAGTCGGTCCTTGATACCTGATCAAATTGTTGAACACCATGCATCCTAGTCATAAGGAGTATGGTAGTACACGTTGCATCCAGTGGTAGTGTTATGGTTGCTAACCATTTTTTCCCAACTCATTGGCCAAATGAGAGGTACTTCCCATGAGTCCCGGACGATATGGGTAGGATGTGTGCTGCGGCATCAGCGAGAGAAAGTGAACCACTCATCCTGCCCATATGCCATAGGAGAAGGTGAACCACTCATTCTATGCATATGTCAATTATACAGAAGGTGAATCACTCATCCTACATACATGTGTTCGGGTGGGGGAAGGTGAACCACTCACCCTACACACGTCAACCATCATGGGGTATCATAGGGGAAGGTAAACCACTCACCCTGTATCTAGCACACCGCTAGGGGTAGGCGAACCACTCAACTATGGTTGCTTATAGCTCTAAGAAATACCCCAAGACCCCAAGAACTCCTAGAGCTCAGTGTCCAACTCATACAGGACCCTCATAGGAGGGTCGTTCCACAACTCCAAGTCTCTCTTGGAAGGTTAAGAATTTGACCTTCCCTAAAGGCTTCATGAGAATGTTTGCGACCTGCTCATCCATCCTGATGTGTTGGAGCCTTATTGCTCCCCATTGTACCATATCTCAAATAAAATGGTACCTAATATTAATGTGCTTGGAGTGGTCGTGGAACACGAGATTCTCTGATAGGTGAATTTCACTCTAGTTGTCGTAGACGATCACATTGGTATCTAGCACATGCTCAAATAGCTCATTGAAGAGCTTCCTCAACCAAATTGCTTCACAACAGGCCATACTTGTAGCAATGTATTCGGCCTTAGCGGTGCTTAGTAAAATCGATTTCTGCTTCCTGCTCATCTAAGATATTGAAGCAGACCTCAAGGAGAAGCAACACCCATACATGCTCTTACGATCTACCACACTGCCAGCCCAGTCAGCATCTGAATATCCATTTAGCCTCAAGTTCCTGACAATGTATCTTAGTCCACAATGGATTGTACCCCGAAGATATCTCAAGAGATTCTTAGTAGCAATCCAATGAATGTGATGAGGCTCGACCATAAATTGACTCAACGTGTTCACATTCAAGAGTATGTCAAGACGGGAGTTGACCAAGAACATCATGGCCCCACAAGTTGGCAATACTCGGAAGGGTTCACGAATCCGAGCCCAACATCACTTCCACATAGCTTCTTAAAGTTGAGTTCCATCAGAGTAGTCACGGACTTGCAGTCCACCATCCCACATCTCTCAAGTACCTTCACAATGTATTTTCCTTGAGAAAGGAAAATCTCACCTGGCTTTTGCCAGGCCTCCATCCCTAGGAAGTAATGCGTCAATCCTAGGTCCTTCATCTCAAATTCAAAAGCCAACTCCCTCTTGCATTGATGGATGAGAGGGTCATCAGAAAGAGATCATCCACATAAGGACCAAAATGAGAGGTCTGTCCTTTTCAACCTTGAAGTATAGGTTCGGGTCAACATCGCTCCTTAAAAATCCCAGCTTCATAAGATAGCTATCAATCCCTTCATACCAAGCCCTAGGGGCTTGCTCCAACCCACAGAGGGCTTTCTTCAACTTGCATACATTTGTTTCACGATCTTGAACTTTGAACCCATTGGGTTGTTCCACATAGACTTCCTCTTTAAGCAAGCCATGCAAGAAGGATGTTTTGACATCCATCTGGTGTAGGCTCCATCCTTAAGAAGCGGCAAGGGCTATGATTGAACGGATGATGGTATATCGAGAAATTGATGCAAATATCTCATCATAGTCTACTCCTTCATTTTGAGAGAAGCCTCAAGCTACAAATTTGGCCTTGAACTTTTCAGTACTCCCATCAATGCCATGTTTGACTTTGTAGAGCCATTTTGAAGCGACGACAGACTTGTCCTTGGGTCTAGGAACCACATCCCAAACATCATTCTTCATGATCAACTCATACTCCTTGTTCATCGCATCCTTCCAAACTTTGTGTTTCACGGCTTCTTCGAATGTGCAAGGCTCAGATTGTACAATGGTACTCATGGCAGCTAAGTACCCTTGGTACCTATTCGGCTTCTTGCTTTCACAAAATGTCCCCCACGGTGCAATATGTTTCTTAGCATCTTCAAGAGTATCTTTGAGCCACAAAGGTCTTTTTCTTGAAGTAGTGGGCTCACTAAGAGGTGGATCAATGGGATCCATCGGACCTTAAACATGGGGCATTAATTCATCAGACAGAGGTTCATCCTTCTTTTCTGTATCAGCATCATCATTGTCCTTCTTAGGGATAGGAAGTTCTTGGACTTTCCTAAGAGCAAAGTCTTCATCGAAAGTGACATCATGACTTATTTCCACTTCCCTTTGACGAGGCACATAGATTTTATATGCCTTCGAAGTTTCATTGTAGCCCACAAACGTTCCTTTCTTCCAGATGCATCTACTTTGTTTCTTTTTTCTTTCGGCACATGAAAATATATGGGACAACCAAAAATTCTAAAATGAGAAACATCAGGTTTCTTATCGGTGAAAACTTCTTCGGGTGTCTTGAAGTCCAAAGCTTGATGTGGGCATTTGTTTTGAACATACACAATGACATTGGCAACTTCTCCCCATAAGAACTTTGGTAGACCTTGGTCATGAAGCATGGCGCGGGTGGCTTCTATGATAGTTCAATTCTTCCTTTCGACAACACCATTTTGTTCAAGAGTATATGTAGTAGGGGTCTCCCTCTTAATGCCGACTTCTCTACAATAGTCTTTGAATTCATTTGACTCATATTTGGTATCATTATCAGTCCTCAATATTTTGATCTTCTTCCCTGTTTGATTCTTCACCAAGGCTTTGAAAGAGCAGAATCATTTGAACATTTCATCCTTCTTCTTTAAGAAATAGATCCATGTTTTCGAGTGAAGTCATCCACAAAATAACGTAGTACAAATATCCACCCAAAGATGTCATAGGCAACATACCTGATAGATCAAAATGGACCAATTGAAGAATATCGGTGGTTTGAGTTTCACTTGAGGGGAATGGTCCGCTTGAATGTTTTCTAGCTTCACAACCTTGAAAAACACCTTCATGATCTAAGTTGAATTGGAGCATCCCTGTGACCATCTTCCTTACATCGAGCATGGCTTTAAAATGAAGGTGAACAAATCTCTAATGCCATAATTCAGATTGAAGAGAAGTATCACAAGTCATTGCTCCCAGCAGACTTCCTCCAACCTGATAAAGACCTTCAACCCTAAATCCAAGGGTGAATGCATCTATGGGGTTTCTTTGCCAAACATGAACCTTCCTGTCAGTAAATGTCACCTTAAAACCTTTATCTTCCATCGCAAAAATAGAAACCATTTTCTTTTTCAGATCAGTACATATAGCACCTCTTGTAAATCAGGTACGTATAACACTTCTTGAAATCAGCAGAGATGTTATCTTTGATGAGGACACAACCTTCAAGAAGTCAAGGATGTTGATGATAATGAAGAACACGAAGCTCCCAAGAATGTTTGTACAATGCATTTTCAACTAGTAGAACATCCTTCAGATCCTCAGGAATAGCGAGAAGAGCCAAACGATCTAGTGGAACCACTTAGGGTGGTTGTTCCAAAACCAGAAGAGACCAACATGGCTTCAAAGTACTTTGCAGGAAGTAGAGGGACATGCAGCGCCTTGTGGAACTTTCAAAGAAAGTAAACATCCCAAAAACTACTCAGGATATGCAGCGTTAATGAGTTATCTCATTGATTCCGAGCCATCCAGCTATGTGGAGGCAGGAAGTCAACAAGTTCAGAAAGATGCCATGTTGGAGGAATACCAGTCCATCATGAAGAATGGTGTGTGGGATATTGTGTCTAGCCCTGAAAGGAAGTCAGTGGTGAGTTCGAAGTGGATCTACAAGATCAAACATGCAATGGATGGCAACATAAAGAAGTACAGGGCAAGATTTGTCACAAGAGGGCTCTCCTAGAAAGGAGAGGATTAAGAGGAAACATTTTCTCTGGTTGTTAGGTACACTTCTATTAGAACTATCATTTCTATTGCTTCTGTTATGGGCTTGAAATTGCATCAAATAGACGTGAAGACAACCTTCCTTAATGGAGTGATTGAGGAAGAAGTGTACATAGAGCAACCTCAAAGTTTTGAGGTACATGAGAGGGAGACTCATGTTTGCAAACTAAAGAAAGTCTTATACAGACTCAAGCAGGCACCTTGAGCTTGCCATTCTCAGATTGATGGATATCTAATGAGTCTTGGTTTTACCAAGAGTGATGTTGATCCCAACCTTTACTACAAGGTTGTCAGATGTGAGTTTGTGATTTTATTATTATATGTTAATGACTTGTTTTTTGAAGGCGCGGGTAATCTCATAGATCAGTGTAAGAGGGATTCGATTGTTGGGTTCAATATGAAGGATCTAGGCTTTGATGCATTACCACTTGGGATTGAAAATACGACATAAACCAGGAGAGATCTTCCTTGGTCAAGGGAAGTATATCATTACAGTCCTTCAAATATTTGGAATGATGGAATGCAAGTCCATGTCTACTCCCATGGTAATGAACCTAAAGAAGTTGAGAGACTCTGAGTTAGATTTGGTGGATCCCTCTATGTATCGTCGATTGGTTGGTTCTTTGATGTATCTGGGTAATACCAGACTAGATATTTGCTTTGCAGTGAACACTCTAAGTCAGTCCCAAGTGGAACCGAGGCATGTACATTGGTTTACGACAAAGCATGCATTGAGATATCTACGTGACAACCAATTATGGTTTGAGATATGTCTCAAACAGTGAAGTTCAGTTGCAGGGATTCTCAGATTCGAATTGGGTAAGTATTGCAGAAGACAGAAAGAGTGGATTGTGATGTTGTTTCAATTTGGGTTCTGCTATGATATATTGGATGACCAAGAAGCAGACATTCATTGCACTCAACACTATAGAGGTCAAGTACATTGCAACTAGTTTAACAAGTTATGAAGTAATTAGAAGTAATTATCAGTTTTAGAATTTTGTGCTTCTATCTATTGCACTTGTAAAATCAACATTTTGTAATTGTCTATGGACCACAGTTCACACCCATCAGTTTGATATATTCATGATCCCATTATGATGTAGACATATGATCCAAGCTCAAGATATGTATCATAAGCTCTATTATTTAAGTGAAATCTTCATTCCAATTTAGTACATGTACATGTTTTAGCCTATCTCATATATTGTTTGTAGCCTACTTTATATATTGTTCTTACCTTTCCCAAGTATAGTTGAGGGCATGGATTTTCCTTTTATATTAATAATAATAGTAGCAATCTAAATTTAAGTTCGTCGTCTAATTAGACATCAAATGATATATGAGAACCCCTTGTTTGTAGCACAAGGGACCCCTACATCAAGAGTTGTACATACCCTATCACCTTTTAGATTTTAACCTAAAACCTATTAAAAATATATACATGCTTTTAACTGCTAGGTGTTGATTTCTAGTAGCATTGGATATGCTCTAAGCCTCAAAATTTGTAGGGAAGCTTGGACACATGTATTCTAGAATACCCATAAATCATTTTGGGAAATTCCACCCAAGGACAATTTTATTAAGATAATTAATTATTTTTAATGGAGACCTAAGTCTAAACTTAGGGAATTAAAATAATTAAAGGGTATTAATCAAACTGGGGGTGAAACTTCTAGAAGAAGACGAGGATCAAGCCAAAATGATCTAAGCCATTGATTAGAATCTAATATGGGACGTTGGTTCTCAACGAGAAGATTATAAGAGGAGGCTTGATGGGCATTTGGAAAACACATCAGAGAGAGATCAAGAGATCGAATTTCTCAGAGAGGGCAATGTAACAGTTGCTAGATAGAAGGTCGAAGTGATTTCTTGCTATGAGGGGCAGGGATAGTTTCGGTTGAAGAGTTTCCTGATCTGGGAATACATCGCAGAGGAGACAGAGAGAAATCCAGAAGAGGCAAAGCAAAGGCTACGCTGGGCAGCGTAACCTCACGTAGAGGCAACGCAGAGCCTCAGAGGGAATCCACAATTTTTTTAGAGAATCGATTTCTAGAGCCAAAAGCCGAGGTGTGAGACTGGGAGGGTAGAATTCAAAGTCTTAGAGGCAAATCGATCAACCAGGAAGAGTGACGCAGTTCCCAGAAGCTGTGACGCAGAGTAGTGCAAGGATTGCGCAGAAACTGCGCAGAGACAACTAGGGGCTGGCCATTCAGGGGTTGGGTCAGTCTTGGATCACCAGTGATAGTGTGAGGTATATCTCACTCGTCTCTCTATTAGTCATATTATTTGTATTGGATAGCCAGCAAGGCATCCAAAGATTGTATTCAGAAAACTATTGCTTAATAATACATACCCTCAGCAGTTGCACTGATTTTCCCACATTGAGTTTTTTCGGGGACATTTGTTTAATTCCTTGTTTCCACATATTAATTTAATTGGTGAAAGCTGCAGTGTATTAGTTTCGATGTTTACTGTAGGAAGTAGTAAATAATTTGTTCAGTAATTAACAAATAGAAGGAATTTAATCAGTTGTTGCAGTAGAAATTTGGGTCTTCCAAAATTTCACATGGTATCAGAGCTGCAAGTGAAGCAAGAGAGCAGAGCCGAAAGAGCCCAAAAATGAAGAGGAGGAGGGTCGAAGTGTTGCATAGGCAACAAATCCAGTCCCCAGAGGGATTGCGCAATCCAAGCTAGGAGGGAAAAAAATTCAAGGAAGGTCTCTCTCTGAGTGAGTCGACAGAGAGGTAAGACTTCCAGATCGAAGTTTGCAAGTGTTAGAGGGAGCAGCGCAGAAGCTTCACCGAAGAGGAGGTTTCTAGTGTGACGTAGTTTTCTACATCAGTTACTAGGGCAGAAAATCATCAGAAGGAAGAAGAAGACATTGTTGAGGGAATTTCTTCCTTAGAGAATTCCTAGCCAAGGAATTCGATTTCTCACTTGCTGAGCAACAGCAGGGAGCAACAGATTTACTAACTCTAGCAGGGAGTGAGTAGGCCAGCCCAACAGCAGTGCAGAAGAGAGAGGAGGTAGTTCGAAATTTTGTTGGCAGAGATGGCAGCTAATGGGTTGCGAGATTAGGATTGGTTGGAGGGTGCATCCAACTATGTGATCTGGAAGGCAAGGATCTCATGCCTTCTAGATGAGCATTATCTCAAAACCTATGCTGACAGTGTGGTAGTTGTACCTGCGGATCTAGACCCGCTCAAGAAGTACAAGGCTCAAATGGTGAAGGCCAAGCAGTTGATCCTCGACGGAGTGAGAGATCATGTAGTGTGTCACATTGCCGGCAAGGATACTGCTCGACAAATGTGGGAAGCATTAACCACGTTATATGAAGGATCTTCCGAGTAGCGGAAGATGTACTTGGAGCAAAATATGAGATCCACGTAGATGCAGAAGGGGGAACACATTGATCTCTTCCTAACGAAGCTTCAGGAGGTTTGAGACTCGTTGGCAGTTGTGGGGTCAACACCTTAGCCTACAGAGATGGTGAGGTTAGCCTTGAATTCAGTCTCAGAAAAGTGGCAAGTCTTTGTCTAGAGTATCCTAGGCAGAGAAAGATTGTCAGATTGGGAAGGAATGTGGGCCGCTCTTCAACAGGAAGAGATGAGGAGAGACTTAGTCAAGTAAAAACTTGATAGTAGCAACAACAACAGTTGGATAAGCCAAAGGAGGAGGAAGAGAATGCAACCCTTGCATCTAAGGGGCAATAGGAGCAGCGAAAGAAGATGTTTTGAAGATCAAGTGCTTTCGGTGTGGTGAACTTGGTCACTACGCTACACAGTGTCCTCTCAAGAAGAAGGACAATGACGAGAAGCATGATCCAAATGATGCATCCGCAAAGATAGAGGAGGAAGAGTTTGCCATGGTTTCCCAAATAACTCCACGGGAGAGGTAGGGTGATCAAGATTTGTAGTTCGAAAGAACGGCAAATGGGTGGGATCCTTGAGGAGTCCACCTCTTGGATCAATACCTTGCTACGGGAGCCCAGATCAGATGTAGCAGGATGAACTAGTGTAAGTTGGTGCAGAGGAGTGCCAAAGTGACAGTTGTAGAGGATAGGAGCGTCGAAGACTGAGCAGCGCAAAGCGGAGTTGGCAGCAGTGCAGTTGACACAATGCAGAGTTAGCAGCGACACAGAGGCTTCATAGGGTCAATGCAAAGACTAGCAGCAATCAGAACTCCAACAACAGATACATCATGTTGAACACCAGTTCAATAATTTTGGATGCTTTTCCATTATTGATGCAGTAGCAGCAGTAGTTGGAGAAGGTTGTAGTGCAGATGCAGTGTTGGCAGTGGCAATGCCAGTAGCAGCACAGATGAAAAACTTATGAGGGTTGCAGTACAGATGCAGTGTTGGCAGTGGCAGTGTCAACAACAATACATATGCAACATTTGCGTAGTTGCTGGTAAGCAGTGATGTCATACACAAGTAGTGTAGAGGGAGATGTTCTAGCGTCAGAGTGATGCTTCAATAGGTTCCATTACTACAGTACATTCCTTGCTAAGACGGAGTGTTGATTTCTGGTAGCATCGGATGTGCTCTAAGCCTCAAAATTTGCAGGGAGGCTTGGACACATGTATTCCAGAATACTTAGAAATCATTTTGGGAAATTCCACCTAGAGAAAGTTTTATTAAAATAATTAATTATTTTTAATGAAGGCTTAAGTCTAAACTTAGGGAATCAAAATAATTAAAGGGTATTAATCAAACTGGGGGTGAAACTTCTAGAAGAAGATGAGGATCAAGCCAAATTGATCTAAGCTATTGATTAGAATCTAATATAGGTCGTTGGTTCTCAACGAGAAGATTATAAGAAGAAGCTTAATGGGCATTTGGAAAACACATCGAAGAGAGATCAAGAGATCGAATTTCTCAGAGAGGGTAGCACAACAATTGCTAGAGAGAAGGTCGAAGTGATTTATTGCAGTGAGGGGCAAGGATAGTTCTAGTTGGAGAGTTTCCTAATCCAGGAATACATCGCAGAGGAGGCGAAGAGCGTTCTAGAAGAGGCTACACTAGGCAGCGTAAGCTCACACAAAGGCAACACAGAGCTTCAGAGGGAATTCGCAAATTTGCTGGAGAATCGATTTCCAAAGCCAGAAGTCGGGGTGTGAGACCGGGAGGGCTCAGAGGCATATCGTCAATCGAGAAGAGTGACGCAGTTCCTAGAAGCTGTGACGCAGAGCAATGTAGTGCTTGCACAAAAATTACGTAGAGACGACTAAGGGTTGGCCATTCAAGGGTTGGGTCAGTCTTGGATCACCAGTGATAATGTGAGGTATATCTCACTAATCTCTCTATCAGTCATATTCCTTGTATTGGATTCCTTAATAATACAAACCCTCAGCTGCTGCATCATTTTTCCCGCATTGGCCTTTTCTGGGAACATTTGTCTAAAAATAACGGTGTCATGTGTTGTGTATTTCTTTCTTGCTCAATGTCTTGTTTCTACATATTTATTTAATTGGTGATGGTTGCAGTGTATTAGCTTCGATGTTTACTGTAGGAAGCAGTAAATAATTTGCTCAATGATTAACAAATAGAAGGAACTTAATCAGTTGTGTAGTAGAATTTGGGTCTTCCAAATTTTCAAACTGGGCCCACTCAAATTGTACTTAAAAATTAAAAACTACTCCAATTAAGAATATTAAATAAACAAATGGCTTGAAAATCATACATCTTTATCATGGTTATATATATATATATATTGTTTCCGTGTCATTTGTCAACTATAGATTTGACCCAAAACTCAATATTTATGTCAATTTCCCAGTGTGTTGTACAAGTACACTTTTCATCAAATTTTATTTTAAGATAAGTATAAGAACAATCTCTCCATAAAATAACAGCTCATTTAAATTAACAATTATCAACAATCAACTTTAAAAGTTTAATATGTTGTAATATTTTGGGCTTCTCTTCAGTTTATTCAATAATTTCAAGTTGTTGGAGCACATGAAATATCATACTTAAATTCTCACATTAACCTCGTATAAGTTTTATCATTTAGGAGATGATGATCCACTTTACCATTTGTGCACATATTTCTCTCTACCTGTTCTTGAGTGTAAAGAAGAATGAGAATTGAAAAAAATTATGAAACGAAAAGAGCATGGCAGTTTATAAGTATCCAGTGCAGAGCTCTGTAGTCAGAGTCAGAACATGGATGCCTAGTAAGCATGGAACATTCAAATCCAGAGTTTCACTAGCTTGAACTCCAAATCTCAAATTCTACAACAAGTTTCAGTTAAAAATACACGAGGTTGAAATATTGGTGCCTTCGTGGATTCATAAATATGAATACCTTTCCTTGGAATGTAATGAATTAATACCTTGAATGATCAATTGAACAAGAAAATGAGTATTCATTATCACTCGTGAAAAACCTATTGGACAAAAAGGTCCCGCTCGCAATATGTATTCAAATTTTAGATATCCTCCACTGGACATCCATGGCAATGGCAAAGACATAACTGAATAAATGATCCTTAAAAGGAAAGAATCTTTCCAACCTATTTCAGTGACCATATTTCAATCCTTGCAACAATGAGTAGCTTTGAAGTTTGAACACCAGATAACACAAATTCTGAGCAAAGAATAGCCCTCAAGATTTAATAATGAAAACAATTAATCCAGACCTGCTGTAGAAAAACCAATTACGACTCAACTCCTGATTTCAAGAGTTAAATTTCAAGCTGCCTTTGTCATTGCAAGAATTGTCTACTAACGGATGAATGACTATCAAGCAAAAATTGCGATATGAGAAGTCTTACTTTTGAGGTCCTTATTGAAATCCATATTGAAAACCATCCGGAAAACCACCCTCAAAATGAAATGTAAATTGTTGCCCACCACCACCAAAAGGGTTGAAGCCACCAGAACCCATACCAGTCTCTTCAATATCTTCACCTCTATCATACTTCATTCGCTTCTCATCATCTCCAAGCACCTAATACAGAAATTGCAACCAAATCCCCATTAAATTCAATTTCCTATTGGGAAACATTTTCATTGGATTGTGATGACTGAACAGATAATGGTGCATCGCATGTTGCAACCAAAGTAAAATACATTGAGGAATAAAATGCCATAACAAACTCGATGAAACTCAGAAGTTTGCTTGAAGAAAGCTACATGTATCTAATATGTTCTTGAGCAAGAAAAGAGAAGCACTGATAAGCAAGGCAATTTTCTGTAAATCGTGTCATATCATTCCTAGGTTCTTCTTTTAAGAAGTTTGCATCTTTAACATAGCAAGTTCTATAACCTACAGTATCTGAGCATTTTTCCTGCTGTGCATCTCAGTGAGCCTTTGTAACTGTACAGCAGTAATAATAATGGCACATGTATTATTACTGAGATCATGGCTGTATTTGGAATTTGCTGTACCATTTGGTTGCTAAACCTCATCATGCATATTTATTTGGTGAGCAGATGTCCCTATGCAGGCAGAATTTGCATTTTTCAACTTTTTATCTTCCAAGAGATGCATTTATGAAATATGTTATCTTCTGAAAACAATATCTGTTCACCATTATTGACATACAACACACTACGTTCTTTGTGGATAATGTGATGCTTACCAACTAATGCCTATTTACAATGATGAAGTATATTTGTACAAAAATAAAAACTGCTATTTGAATTGTGGTACTTAAATGCAATAATTCTTACCTCATATGCTTCTGCCACTTCTCTGAACTTGGCCTCTGCCTCCTCCATATTGTCTGTATTCTTGTCAGGGTGCCACTGTAGTGCTAGCTTTTTATATGCTCGCTTGATCTCTGCAATAGATGAAGTCTTTGAAACACCAAGAACCTTGTACCAATCTTTCCGCTTGCTCAATTTCAGAGAGCGTTCAGCTCTCATTAATGTTTCTCTAATATCCATATCCTGCAAAATACAATCAACCTCAGGCTGAGGATTTCCAAGATCTTATACAAATATTGTTCTAAATGAAGTGCTCGAAAGCTAGTGAAAAATATTTACTACGAGGGATCTGCATTACAATAAAATATTCAGGAACAATTTGAAAACTTGATTAGGGCAACCTAGAAAGGGAGGAGGAAGATTTTTTTCAAAATTATAATTTGCAGCCGCAAACAGTCAACTACACAAAAAAGCAGAAGAGTGAGAAAAGAGATTCATAGGGTGAATGTGAACAACATTTAGGAGGCACTGGAAGTGAAGCATATTTTGGCCACAGTGGAAGAACCATGTGGTCTGGAATTTGTGGAGGCCTGAACATGGAAGGGATGAAATTCCAGAGGATTTGGAGGTGGCAGATGTTTTAAAATCCAAGTACAATGTGTATAAGCGAAATTTCTGAACTTCTGATAATTATTTGTGAACATATTAGGTTTTCTTTGCAATTACCTTCTCTTCATCAAATAATTACACTTCAGAAAATCAATCAATAACAGTAAGGAGAAAGAAGAGATCACACAGCACAATAGCAAGAGACACCAATGTTTAGGTCAGAGACCAGGGCAAAAAACCCACCAAGGGAAAAAGTTAAAACCCAACAAATTCTTTTCTTAGAGAGATCCTTCAAGAATACATCAAGACATGGACTATTCTGATCAGAAGAAGGCTTCCACAAGTGCTAAGTCACCAATGCCAAAATGTTTCCAAGTAGTCCAACATGATCTGAAAAATCAACTTCAAGAGGCTGATCTTCTTATCATAATACTGTACCCAAGCTTGGATAACACCTTCCTTCTGAAGCTCGGATTTCTGATAGAGTGCAGTCCTGAGGAAACACAGAACTCAGACCAATTACAGTCTTTAAATGGCTCGGATCTCTTCTCAGGTCTTGACCTAGTTGTAGATCTGAGGAAGCCTCAAATTTGGACTAAACATAAGCTCAGATCACAGAACAACACACAAATGGTACTTCTCTAGGGCTCGGCCTAGAGGCCAACAGTCAATGATCTTGGACTAGGGAAGATTCGGACCTCCTTCCAGATCTTGGACTAATTTTACAGATCTCAGAACAATACATATATGATGCCTCTCTAGGAATTGGCCTAGAGACCAAACTTCAGCAGTCAAGGATTTTGGACTAGGTCAGATTTCAGACCTCAGAAAGTACTTTGATACACCCTTCTAGAACTCGGCCTAGAAGCAGAACTCGGATGACAATAATCTCGGACAAGTAGCAGACTGTAGTGATCACAGAACTTGAACTTTGGACCCTCCAACAGAAGATACAGAACTTCAGCCTTCAACTCAAACAGGATCAGATCTTGGAGAGAGATATAGCGAAGACTTCTTGCCTTGATATACCCTTATGCTCTTCCTTGTAGTCCTTCGGATAGGAGATCAGGTCAGATATGAGTGAGTGATTGCATTACACTCAAAGGAGGATGAATTAGGTCTATTTATAGTCATCAAGATGATCCAGGTGTGTCTCTGGGGCAAGCCGACTTGACCTTTGTAGGCCGACTTTGCACTTGTGGAGCCACTTGTATATTAAAATAAAATAATATTTTTTCTTCTTTCAATGTCATGGAAAACATGACTTATAAAAATACATTTTGACCAATTACAAAAGCATGAAGAACATGCTAGAAGAAAATAATAAAGTTTTTCAAATTATTTTATGAAGACCAACCATAGCTACATCTTCAATAGCAGAAGCCTCTGGGAAATACGAGAATGTCTGTATTCTGGCTGCAGAGTTGAGATTACGGTTAAGGATTTGTTTGAAAAGCTAGTAGCACGGCAGGCAAGAACTCACAGCCATAGTTGGAATAGCTTTCTTACAACATTGTTATCAACATTACACAACCGAATCTTGGCAGTAAGGAGATGCAAAACAGAGAACTGAACAGTGGTTCATACCATAGAAGACAGTTGCATCATTTCTTTGAAATATCATAGATCTAGGACATTTTGGAGCGAATATTTGCAGATTAGATTGACCCTGATTGCACAACATTGATAGTAAACTTAATGACAGCGAAACCTAGATGATAGCATGACAACAGTGATCTTAATACAGCAACAGTGATGATTGTGATGATATTTGTTCTGTCATAATAATGACATTGTGGCAGAAGCCCTAATGCTTACCAGTAATCCCATTAACAGTAACCTTGACAAGTCTAGACAGTTAACCGAGATATTTGAGTGCTAGGGACCCCTCTTCCATATACAGTGATTGGGAGATGTATGGCAGTGATATATTGTAATATAGCAGCAGTAAAAGCATGTTTGCAGCATAGTGAGTGGGAGCAGTGATGGTAATAGTGACAGCAGGGAGATTTGAAGTAACAACAGCTGTAGCAGTAGTGGACAACAGTGGACAGTAGCAGCAACAGTAAGTAAGGCAGTTGTAGCAGTGATTGTACATACTACACGGGCCACTATCCCTGGTACGAGAGCTTAACCTTTAGGGAGCTTTGCTTCCTTCCAGCTTGCTGGAAAAAATCTTGGAAGTCTCGCACTTCCTTCCAGGCCAACCTCGTAAACTGTTGTATGTACACTGTACACTACATAATACAGTGCTTTGTTTAAGCCAAATATTGTGCTCTGTCTCTTCTTGGTTTCTGCACTGTTTTAACTTTGAAGTATTGATGTTCTGAGTGATAAATAAAATAACCAATTGAAAATTATGGAAATACTGATTCAACCCCTCAGTATTTCCAGCAGAAATAGGATTTGACTTACATAAGGATGTATAAAGAGAATTTAGGACTTTCTTTAGAATATATATAATAATGACTAACATCCAGTATAATCTCCGGAAGAAAAGTTGTAACCTGGTAATCAAGTGCAATCATTGGGCACTCTGATGCATGAAGGAAGGTTCATATTGAGATGGACCATGAGGATGTTGATGGAATGAGAAGGTCATCATAATGAGGTAAGTCTGATTTTCATTATTGTTGGTTATCTGGTTAACATATTATTTTGCTACCTGGTAGAATGTTGCAGGGATACATGATGGCAGTTGAGGCAAGTTCAACTGTAGGGATTAAGGATATTAAGAGAAGCTCGATATATGGTATCTAGGAACTGTGAAGTCAATATATGGACATCTTGGGATTAAAAGGTAGCAGTGCAAGAAGATAACTTGAAGGTCAAAGAAAGATCACTTTCAAGAAGAAGCTATGATCAGCTTGAAGTTTGGGAAGGCTCAGTATAATGCCTTCGTGTTAAAGATAAAAGTGATGAGCAAGAAAGGTGACCTGGATCCTGTCACAAGATTGAAGAGAGAAGGTGGCTCCATGCTACCTCGAAAGAAAGCAAGAGATGCAGACGAAAGAGGGAGCCATGTAGCTATGAAGAACTGGTAGCTAATACTCCTATAAAGACAAGTTGTAAAGCTTGTGATGGTGACTTGCCAAATAGAAAGGAAGTCTAGATTTTCTTTGATTTTGAGGAGTAAAGGAGTCTCCTTGTATAGGAGCAAGGTTATATTCTCAAAAGTAATGGAGAATAGGGATATCCTCTCTGGTTGAGAGGGAGTGATGTTGGACATCACATGTGCATTCTCCACTTCAGGTGAGGAAGAGAGAATGATATCGGAATGGATAAGCATTTGTGGTTTCCTTGAGGATAAAGCATCCAAGAAAGAAAAGGTACCAACACTCTTTGAGTATGTGATAGGTATCCAAGAGAAGAGTGGTCAAAGAGGACTGATATTCTTTGAGGACTCGATATTGGAGATCCAAGATAATAATAGTTCTAAAAGGGCATACCTTGAAGACTTCCAAATGGAGTATGTGCCTTGTAGAGGTAGTGCAGTATCACACGTAAAGCCTCCCAGTATAATGCTCTTGATTAAAGAAGAGTTTTTCTAGTGAAACCCCAGGGGCAGTGCTGATCATGATGATGATGATTAAAGTATGGATTATCAATCCAACTCTTCTTGTGAGAACTCTTCAGTTTGAGATACGATGTTGTACTAGTTGTACAATTATGAATACCTCCCTAGTTAAGAGGGAGTGTTGAAAATGTAACGAGTTTCAGTCTTTAGAATTGTTGTATTCATTTCAATATGTATCCTATGTAACAAACAAGAAAAGAAAAGTTATTATTATTAAAGCATGGGTTTCATGCTATGTCACAGGGTTCGTCGAATTTGAACCTTGAGGTTTGAAATTCAGCAAACCCAAAAAAAAAAAAACGTTTAGGTTCGACGAACCTCAATGAATTTGAACCTGATAGTCGAACCTCAAATTCGAACCTAAAGACGAACCTGAAGCCCAATTTTATAATTTAAAAAAAAATTGGGGTTCGAGGTTAGATTTCAGGCGGTTTTTGTCAGTTGTTTTAAGGTTTATGAGAAAAACCATGGGCAACACATGATTTTCTCTTGTTCCGCTTACCACCAATTAGTTTCCCGTGGCAGACACTGGTTTGGCTTTATTTACCATGGTTGTCGATAGATTTCACAAGCCAACTTCATTCTGAGTGTACTCGCTCTATTGTGCTCAGTGCTTCCGCTGCTTGTTGTATTCTCTGCAATTTCTTGAATTCAATTTCTAGATGTTGCTTGTCCCCGCGCGCCCGGAGCGTGAAGTTAATAGTGGTTGTGATTTGTGGCTCGTGGGTGCTCACTGCTACTCATATAGTTTTATTGATTGATTTTGATTTTTTATTACTTATCTATATATATATATATATATATATATATATAATATATATATATATATATATATATATATATATATATATATATAGTCGAACTTAATGACGAACCTCATATGAAACTCATCAGAAAATTCGAATTCGAATCGAACTTAATTGTTTTCGAACTCCAATTCGAACCCAAACCGTGTCACATACATTTCATGTTCATTATTGATGGTCTTATAGGTGAAATCATGTTCTTCGTGCTTCTAGGGTTTGTTAGGTCTTAGGATTTATTGTCCTGAGTCAAAGGAGTCAACATCATGTTTATAAGACCCTTCTGAGCAAAATATATTTGTAAACATAATTATTTTTTAGTATAGAAAGTCCTGGAAGCTCCAAAAGTGCAAGTTGGCCTTCGGATCATCAAGTCGGCTTAAAGGAGGGAATTTGACCCCTTGAGAAGGCTATATAAAGAAGCAGTTTGACCTCATTTGGATTTACTCACTCACACAAGTTCGATCTATCAAGAAAGAGTTCGACCTGAAGCTGGGAGAAGAAGAATGGAAGAGTGAAGGCCTTGGATAAGGAAGAAGGAAGAAGGACGAAGTTTTTTGTTTTTTGGGCTCTATCTCTCTCACACGTGCAAAGATATGGGGTTTCTAGTGTTGTAGAAGGAGGCTTGTGAAAATTCCCAAACTCGAACGAACCCCTACTGCAGCAAATCTGAATCTACTTCACCTACTTGATTCTTAAATTACATTCACCAAGTTATTCTTCTGAATACTGAAGCAAATTACTTTTGCAGCCTACACTAATTAAATATTTGATCTCATGAAGCAGAAAACAGAGCAAAGAACAAGATACATAGGACACACTTATTTTTGGACACAATAGTCCCTGGAAAAACCAAATGCGAGAAAACTAGTGCAGCAGCTCTGAGGGTTTTATTATTATGCAAGAGAAATATCTGAATACAAATCTAGGATGCTCATCTAGCAATCCTTACAGAGAAAATACTGGCGGAAAAAATCTGAGTGAGTTTTACGTCACTTCACCTAGCAAAATTTCGACTGATCCGGCACAAGACTGGCCAACCCTGGCTATTTCTACGTCACCTCTTCTTCCCTCTTTGTTAGCTTTCCCGGCTATTCCGGCAGTTCCGGTTGTTCCTAGTAGTTCCAGTTTCTGCCCTTTATGTCAGCTTTCCTAGCTATTCCGACAGTTCCGGTTGTTCACGGTCGTTCCGACTTCTGCCCTCTGCATCAGTTTTCTGGGCTGTTTCGGCAGTTCCCGGTTGTTTTGGCAATTCTGGCTTCTGCCCTCTGCGTCAGCTTTCCCGGTTGTTCCGGTAGCTCCCGGCAGTTCCGACTATTCCTGGCAGTTCCAGCTCCTGCATGACAAACAAATTTTCTTCTCTGTTGGATCTCTTTGCCTCTCAGTCTGTATTCTCTGGAAATTCCTCCTAGATTCTCATTGCCCCTCTGTTGCAGAGTGATCACTTAATTCGAAATCCTTAGCAAACCCTGCCCCAGGAATCAAATTCTTGGTCAATTCATTCTCTCCGTGTGTGTTTCTAAATGAACCCCAAGCCTCCATTTTATACTTTCCCTGTTGACCAGATTAAGTCTCTAATCAACGGCTAAGATTAAAACATGACTTGATCCACCTTTTAGATCATTCTTAACCATATTTTGATTAATACCTATTAATATTTTAATTTTCCTAAGTTTAGACTTAGGAACCCCATTAAAAATATTAATTATTTTAATAAAATACAATCCGCGTGGAATTTCACCAAACATTTTCTGGGTTCTTTAGAACTCATGTGCCTTAGCCTCTCCACCAATTTTCAACGCTACATCACTTTCGATATACCAAAAACTAACACTCCCTCTTAGCGAGGAAAGTGCTCTAGCAACAATGTCCACTTGCATACTACTCTATTTCTGAAGCACCTTCTTGCTGCACTGCTGCTGCCACCAACACTGTGCTACTGTTGCTACTGTACTACTAACCATGACAATGCCACTGCCACTGTTGCATATGTAGTACAGCTCCCTCTCAAACGCTACATTTGCTATGCGACTAGCACTGCCACTGCTAACACTGCATCTATGCTGCAACTTAGTTGCTGAGAGAAGTGTTGACACCTAATCCTCATGATTGGGTGAATATAATGTAAATAGATAAATAAATAATATGAACAGTCATCAGGAGATGAACTAAATAATCTCTCCCTCATGTATTTAATGAAGACCTACCTGAAGGAATAAACATGAATCAACTTTTGGTTGAGGAGTTACTGCCTGGCCTGACATGGTATCAGAGCCAGCTCCTTTTTTAGCTTTTATGTCCTTTATACTTCCCTATTCTGCTCCTTTGCTCTCCATTCAAAAGCGTTGTCCATATTGCCATTTTCCCTGTCTAATGTCTGTCCCAATTGCTATTTGTGTAGCATGAATGACCTGCTCCACGCAGTAGCCTAAACCATTATCAACACGAAATGACCTGCTTCACGCAGTAGCCTGAACGTTTGACCTGCTATTGTTTCTTTTGCCTGAGAAGACTCACAAGAGCCTGGAGCTCCAATCCATAACCGCAAGTTCATTCTTGTATTTGTTCAAAGATTTTTTCTTATCATGAAGTTGGCGTTTCAGGTGTCGATTGTGTTGATTAGCTTCAGTATCTGCTTGCGTGGATTCCAACTTCGTACTATCAATTGGCTGTCCAAAATAACTTCTAGAGAACTCTGATTAAGCTTCTGTGATAGCAAAGCTTCTTTGCAGACATCTCCATCCCGTATTCCTCCTTGTCTCCACCTTCAAAATCATCTGCGTCTTGGGCTGCAACTCTCCACCTCCACCATCCGAATGAGCTTGTCGTTGCATTTTTGTTATTCACAAAACCATGTCTGCAACCGATTCCTCGCTGTCGAATGTTTTCACAATGTTTGAAATGAAAACATTGGTAATTGCAACAGAAAACTTTCATGGTAAGAACAAGCGTGGTGATGGAAGAATTGGCGTTGTGTACAAGGGAACTACTTGAGATGGAACCGTAATCCTGGGTGCTTGATAACCTGCGTACAAGAATCAAAGCACACTTGCGTGCTTCATTGTGCAATAACGTGCTTCATAGCTTGATAACCTGCGTGCTTCATTGTGTGGTAACGTGCTTCACGTACATGATACTTTTTGTTTCCATTATATGTGATGTTTTTCCATATATGTGATGCTCTTAATGGGCATATATTACATTATATAAAATTATCATTGGGGTATATCGAAGATATATGTTGGAGCCTTTCATTTAGTTCTCGCATAAACAATGAGGTGAGGGAAATATGTTGCATAAAGGTGTAGCGTGGGTATTGGAGTCCATATTGGTATATGAGGAAGAGATTTGAAATCTTTTGAGAATGCCTCGCTGATTTATGTTTTATATTTTCATTAAAGACAAAGACGGTACATGGAGAGAATGCCCTTTTGAAATGTAAAAAAAAAAAAAAAAAAAATTACCATCGGAAGTACAATTTTACTGTATATTGGCAGAAGTATTTTTCTATCAGCAGAAGTTTTTTTTTACTGAATGCATTCAATCATATCCATGGTGGGAATAGTTCTCACTGGCAAGGAGAACTATCCTGAATGGTCCCAGATGATAAAACACACCCTCATTTTCAATGAGTTGTGGAAAGGAGTGTGTGTCGGAAACGGAGACAATGAACCAGTACAGCCTACCTCAGACAAAGAGCTCGTCATTTGGGAAAACAAGAACAGCAAAGCTTATGCATTAATCGCAGCATCTGTAAATGAAGAGGTGACTTGCCATATTTCGTCATATTCAACTGCCTTTGAAGCCTTACAAAAGCTGAAAGAATTCTATGACTCACATTCGGCACTTGAAGTTGTTCAACTCATGATTAAACTCTTCACTCTTGAACTACAAAATAATGATCCTCTTGCTCTTGCATCTGAAGTAAAGTCTATAATGCATGATATCAAATCCACTAAGTTTGAATTGAATATTCCTCTTATCGCTTTTCTCAAGGCACTTTATCCTACTTACTCCAATTATCATGAATCATTGCAAGCCAATGGAAATCTCAAAGATATCAACTTTGACTCTCTTGTGAAAAATTTTGCTGAAAGAGAGAATGCTTTTGGAAAGAAGACAGCCCCTGAATCTTCTGAAGAGGCTGCGTGCCTTGCTCACAAAGAGAAGCATCCTGCTCAAGATTCTACAAGAGGAAGAGGTGGTCGAAGAGGAAGAGGAAGATATTTCAGAGGCAGGGGGGGTAGACATTCTCAAGGAGAAAAGGCAGATTTGCACAACATTCACTACAAAAGAAATGGATCACAAGATGCCTCTACATGCAAGCTACCATGGGACAAAATTGAGCAGAAAAGAAACCAACTGAAAGGTAAAACTAATGATACAGACAAAGGTAAAGCACCTGAATCCGCTCACTATGTTGTGGCACAATGTAACATTGGAGTAAATGAAGATTTATTTAATGCTTCACTTGCTTCTTGGAAAAATGATTGGTTGCTTGATTCAGGAGTAATCTACCACATGACTCATAGAAAATATTTTTTTGAAGACTTCACTGACAACGTTGATGGAGCAGTATACTTTGCAGACCAATCAAAAATCAAGCCAACAGGGCTTGGCACAATCAGGCTTAAACTGCCTGGTCTTCCAGACTTTCTTCTGCATCATGTTCTATATCTCCCACAGATCAAGAGAAACTTGCTGTCCTTGGTCCACATCCGCCAGCAAGGTCACTCCATTCATATGTTTGATGGCAAGCTTGAGGTAAGAAAAGCATCTGACCACTAACTTGTCATGAGGGGAATAGAAGAAGAAAGGCTTCTGAAGCTGCAAGGAACCTCTGCTCGTGCACAACATTTCTCATACAATTCTTATCATGAAGAAGGTACACCTCCATCAAGTTTATTATAGCATGTTAGATTTGGACATTTGAACTATGACAGTCTCCGCTTGTTGAAGAAAATGGTGTTGTTGGTTTGCCTACAGTTCCTAGGAAACTTAAGCAATGTGATGCTTGCATTCTAGGAAAGCATAGCAAACAGTCTTTTCATGATTCACATTCAAGTGCACATAGAAAACTTGAACTCATTCATTCAGATTTATGTGGTCCAATGCATGTTCCTTCTGCAAATGGAAATAAATATATCATGACATTTATTGATGACTACACCAGAATGTGTTAGGTTAATTTATTGAAGAACAAATATGATGCTTTTCAAACATTCAAGAATTTTCATAAATGGATTGAAAATGATGCACAATCTCATATTGGGTCTATTCGCACTGATAATGGAAAAGAATACACATCAAATGAATTTGAATATTATCTTCGCCAACACGGGATCAAACATCAAACAACTGTGCCTTATAATCCCCAACAGAATGGTGTAGTTGAAAGAATGAATAGGACAATCTTAAATATGGTACGATCCATGCTCTTCTTCAAAAATGTAAAGATAATGTTTTGGGTTGATGTTGTTCTATGTGTTGCATATATAAAGAATAGATGTCCATCTAATGCTATAAGAAACAAGACTCCGTATGAAATGTGGTATGGACATGTTCCTTCGGTAAAGCATCTCAGGGTCTTTGGTTCCACCTGTTATGCCTTGATACCAAAGGTACATAGAAACAAACTTGGTGCTAGAAGTCGTAACTGTATCTTCCTAGGGTATTCAAACACCTCCAAAGAATACCGTCTCTATGATGAAGTAAATAAAAAGTTTGTTGTATCTAGAGATGTAATTTTTTTTGAATCATCCAAAACTGACAATTTTGTTGAGCGGCAACTTGATCGCTTGGATAGATTCGCAAAAGAAAAATCATTTCAAGAATTTGATAATCAGATTCCACATCTTGAAGGGGGGATTCCTATACTAGATCAACATGTGGAATCTTCGTCTGAAGAACACTCTCCCCCGCATGAAACTCCAACAACAAATGATGCTTTAAGTGATGTAATTGATAGAATTGGGAGACTCAATCTTGATTCAGTCCCACTATCACAGAGCACCCTGGACCATCTCAGAAAGGTCCCCCAAACGTGGCTTTGACAAAGACACTTGAAAAGTGTTCCAATCCTGATGAAAATGGAAAAAAACAGGAACCAGAAATGGCAAATCGACAAAATAGAGGTATGTAGATGATCTCTAATTCACCTATTGATATTGGATTTTTTCTTATGATTGTGAATTGAACTTGTCTACAGATTTTGAACCAACTTCCTTTAAAGAAGCTGCTTCTCATGATGAATGGAAAGAAGCAATGCAAAAGGAGTATGATGCCCTCATAAAGAACGACACTTGGAAGCTGGTTGATCCTCCATTTGGAACCAAACCAATTGGCTGCAAGTGGGTCTACAAGAAGAAGTACAAAGCTGATGGCTCACTTGACAAGCACAAAGCTAGGCTTGTGGCAAAAGGTTTTGCACAGAAGGAAGGGGTCGATTATGAGGAAACTTTTGCTCCCACAACAAAATGGGCCACCATCCGGACACTCTTTGCACTGGCAGCTCAGAACGGTTGGAAAGTCCATCAAATGGATGTAAAAACTGCCTTCTTGAATGGAGATCTAAAAGAAAATGTTTTTATGTCCCAGCCTGAAGGATTTGCTGTGAAAGGACATGAACATAAAGTATGCAAACTTGTGAAGTCCTTGTATGGCCTCAAACAAGCACCACGAGCCTGGTATGAAAAGCTAACTGAGCATCTTCTGAAACTCAACTTCAATCATTTTGATCTTGATGATGCAACTTTATTTGTCAAGAAAGTTGGAAAAACAGTTGTATATCTTGTGGTATATGTAGATGATCTTTTAATGACAGGGAACAATGAAAGTTATATTGCATCCATAAAGAAAGAATTAGGAAAAATCTTTGAAATGACTGATTTGGGCTATGTTCATTACTATCTTGGCATTGAAGTAACCCAACATTCAAAATCCATATTTCTTTCTCAAAAGAAATACATTGGAGATTTGTTAAACAGATTTGGCATGACAGAATGCAATCCTCTTTCTACTCCAATGGAACAAAACTTGAGGCTCACATCTATTGAAGGAAAAGAATTTGAGGATGCAACAAAGTATAGACAGCTTGTAGGAAGTCTCATCTACCTCACTACTACCAGACCAGACATTCATTTGTTGTTGGAATCCTCTCCAGGTTTATGCAAAATCCTTGTGAGGGACATTGGTCTGCTGCAAAAAGAGTTCTAAGGTACTTGAAGGGAACTCAAGACCTTGGAATCAAGTATACACAGGTGGACGACTTCAGCTTGATTGGATACTCTTATTCAGACTTCGATGGAGACAAAGAAACTGGAGTATCTACTTCAGGATATGCTATGAGTCTTGGATCAGGA